>OX375884.1:39046711-39337806 GCA_947359465.1 Metellina segmentata
ATCGATATCTAGTCAGTTTTCTTCTAATGACGAGATCGATATCTAGTCAGTTTTCTTCTAATGACGAGATATATCGTCCAAGATCTGGTCAGTTTTGCTAATGAAGAGAAATTTCGTATAGAGAACCACCAGGAACCACAGTTGAATTATCTAAATTTAAAATGTATAAATAATAATTATCTAAAGAATCTTTCATTAATATATTATATTAATCAACTTTATACGCACTTTAGTGAGAGAGGTCTGAAAGACCAGTTCACACTAGTTACGAGACGGTTTGTGACACAGCAGTTAAGGGTTAAGGCGGACACTTACAAATTTTGAACCCAACATTGCTAATCATATCAAGAGTCACCCTTTACAGTGGCAACATTAGTAAATTGTGTACTAAGTTAATAAAAGACTTATTTTCACGTACGCTGAAGAAGATTGAATTATTGTTATTTTGTTATCTAAATTAAATTAATATTTATATCCTTAATATCAAACACATAATCGTCTTTTTTGCTTCTACTACTATAATTACAGGCTAGTGAAATAGAGGAAGTCGATAAAAACTCAAGAAAACCTTAAAGGGGTCGACGGTCAAAGAAGTTTGGCGATCTCTACATTAAACTAAAAAATTCAGTCATAAATTATCTCCTCATTTGACCGTTTCCTCTTTCATGACAAAACTTCACAGTAGGGTTGCTATTATATAAGTCGATCTCTCTCAGTTGTTGAACAGAGAAGACTAAAACATTATTAATACGGTAAATTTTTTAGCATTTATAAAAAGAAATGTCATGAGTCAACATTTCTGTTAAGTAAAATGTAAAAGTTCTAGAAACTCAAGCTTCGAATTGAACATCATGTTTAACGAAAACCAGCGTAGTGATTATTTTAATGTAATTCAAACATTTTTTCCTTTCATAGCATCGCGTTATTAAAAATTACCAATTACCTTTCATAGCATCACAAATAGTGTGTGCTCCAGTATGACGTAAATTAATATACCTATCTACCAACCTTTCATAGCGTAAGAAAAAAGTTGGAGATAGCATAGAAAGTTTCTAGAAAGTTGGAGAGATATTGAAAGTTTTTAAAACATCACCTGTGTATTTACATTTAGCCTGGTACAAATGTGCAAGCCCCAAAGCTCGAAAAAAACAGGTACTAGCGGCATGTTAATACGAATTGGAAATTTCAGTTACATTGGGTTTGAGTTCTAAACAGACTAAATGCTTTAAATCGTTTTAATTATAGCATTCATTCGGATAAACACCAATCGAGCAAAAAAAATTTAGTTCCACATCACAGTCTTAAGTATTCTAAAATAAAATGAATCAAACGCAGCTTTAATTTGACGTTTTTGTTAACACATAAGCCAACTAATCACCATATCTTTGTTTGCATGGGTAATATCTTATATTTATTGCAAGTAGTTTGTCCTTTTGCCAACAAAAGAAGAATGGCGCGGGTAAATATCCGCGCCACAAATGCTTCTTCATTTTGACCGCTTGCCAAGACAACCAAGCGAATCAGGAAAGAAAGAAATTGATTCATGCTGCGATTTGCGCTTGGCAAGTTTTTATAATCTAATATATATAAAATTTTTCCTTTTCTGATTCGCTTGGTTGTCTTGTGAAAATTGCAACACTATGATAGAATCATCAGAAATAAGTGAAATTTGTTCCACGTATTTTACTTATGGTGGTTTAAATAAACGATCAAATTTAGAGCAATAACAGGGATCGTGCAGGTCATGGAAGAAGCGGAACCTACCGTGCAGTGAAGAAGGCTTGTACTTCCCTGGACCTGAATTCGCAAGAGTCAATCTCAGAGACCTTATGCATCACACAAAGCGTCTCCGAGCAATGAGGCGCTTGGGTCGATTTGTGTAGGAGACTCCACCAATCCCAACCAGTGGGTGCCATCTGAGGTGTTGCCTCGTCTTAGGACTGTGGTTCAAATTTGTTCCACGTATTACTTATAGTGGTTTAAATAAACGATCAAATTTAGAGCAATAACAGGGATCGTGCAGGTCATGGAAGATGCGGAACCTACCGTGCAGTGAAGAAGGCTTATACTTCCCTGGACCTGAATTCGCAAGAGTCAATCCCAGCGACTTTATGCATCACCCAAAGCGTCTCCGAGCGATGAGGCGCTTGGGTCGATTTGTGTAGGAGACTCCACCAATACCAACCAGTGGGTGCCATCTGCGGTGTTGCCTCGTCATAGGAATGTGGTTCAAAATGAAGTGGTGTTGACCTCGATTCCTTCCCTTTGGGATTGATCCCGAACCATCGTCAATAGCCCATTGTTCTGCTCCAGTACGACGTTAATTAAAATACCTACCAAGCCCCCCACCAAGGGTGCAGAGAACTTCAGGCGTCAGAACCCAGACAACGCGTGTAGGTTATGTCTAAATCATGACGGTCATAGGACTAAGCCATAGATGCCTATGTAGATATTTACCCTAGCCCTGCAATCCAACAGCCATACCAGGATATAATGGTAAGATGGAATAAATAGGGAATAAGCCACTAGTTTATTCAACACTTAAACCTTGCCAGCCCATGTCTGATGAACAATGCAATTCGTTTCTGCAGCGATCACTGTGGGAAGCGAAGCTCGAATCCACAAACAAGACCACTGCTGACAAACCCTCTTGGGGCCTTCATTAAATACGTAATGACCTCGGCTGGTCAGGGCGGCGGGGCCGCGCCCCCAACCAATAAATGTTTTATTTTAAGCAAGTTGAAATGCCTTATGCCTTGGAACGCAGGATGGATCGAATGTACCCGCTCGTAAATCTAAACAGGCATTCATCTAAAATGGGAATCGAGCACCCTATCGATCTATCGCCCTTCTATGGCTAAGGTAATACTTATCGTACAAATAAAAAGGCTTAAGTTATACAATACCCTACAATAATGGACTGGACCCCAGAGGATTTGCATAAAATCCGACTACTTGTTTGGGGGTGTTTTTAGTGGTATGGCCTGGGACCTTTGTATGTTGTTCCTGGTCAATTGAACGCTGACGCCTACATGAACATTTTGTGCAATCAGGTTCTTCCTACGCTCTGGCAATTTTATGTAATGGACGAATGTTACTTCCAGGAAGACAACGTTCCATGTCATGTTGCATCCTCTATCAAGCAGTGGTATCAAGATATGGAAGTAAAATGTGTTCCATGGCCTGCTGAGAGTCCCGACCTAAACTCCATAGAACATTTGTCGGACGAGTTAGAGCGACGTTTACGGACTAAGGAAACACGTCCGAAATCTACAGATGAGCTGGTGACATTCTTGCAGCAGGAATGGACACAAATACCCATAGCTGTGTATCGAAACCTTGATAAAAGTATGCCCAGTAGGATTGCTAGTATAATTGCAGTACGTGGGGGACCATCCCTCTGTTAAAGTATGTATTCTTTCCCTTATACCATCATATCTTGGTGTCCGGTCCATTATTGTACGGTAATGTATGTTCGTTAAATAAAGTGATTTTCTTTAAAGTTCTGAAGGCCGAGGTTTACCGAATGGAAGAGCAGCGGATCAGCAACCACAGGGTTGCAAGTTCGATACTCGATCAACCAAAGACCGTCGTTTAAGTGTGTGTGTGTGTACGCGCGTTAAATCTGCCGTGTACTCAATTGTCCTAACGTTGGTGTTGTGTTTAAGTTTGGAGAATGGTGTTCCAGTTCATGTGTTGATATCATCATCTGAACCGTAGTTAAAAATTACTAGGGGTTGTCCTCGAATCTTTCCCTTCGGGATTATCCCGAGCTGTCACCAATATCCCGTTAAATTGCCTCAGTGCGACGTTAATTCAGCTTCCTACCAACCTACATTTAAAATTAAGTACAACTAAATTCTAAAAACAAAATCGACGGCAAAAACGTTGTGTTATTCTAAATACGGTAGAATATTGTTCAGTAATTCCTCCGAGACAAATCTTAATCACCAACTCGGATTTTTCCGGAACAAGTGCTTTCAATTTACAATTCTAAGCTTGGTTGGGATTGGGTTTTTATGGCCAAACGGGGGAACCATATTTTGCCAAGCTGCACCAAACACAAAGCAAACAACGTCAAGTAAAGGGCATGCACACACACAAAGAAAGTTTTACTAACACATAAGAGAAATAGTCTCAGGGTATTGAACATTGAGAACATTAATGATATATACTAAAAAGAACTTACGCTCCTTAAATATGTCTTAATTATTCCTTAACCCTCCTGCTGGTTACCTTGACGATGTATTTCGTCCTTAGAAAATTGAGTAGATCTTGATGGACGAGATATCTCGTTCATCAAGCTCCCGTCGTCTCTCGTCATTAAAAGAAAACTGACCAAATCTTGATCTCGTCATCATAATAAAATCGTCAGTATCTCGATGACGAAGTATGTCGTAATTAGCAAAATTCGGTGGATCTTGATGGACGAAATATCTCATCGAAACTACTTGGAGGATTAAGGTTAAACAATGAGGAATGACTTATTCTTTAAGGTTAAAAACGGCAGGAGGGGGAATAGTATATACAACTTGCAGATTGCCCCCAATTCCAAGGAAACATTTCTTCCGGCATAACAGCTAACGCTGTTCTAACACACATTAATAGCTAATAGTTTTTCTCTCTTATCTAAAACGTAGAGTTGTAAAGCAACGAGAGAACTTAGTAGTATTAGCATTCAAAAGTTCTTATCAAGATCTTTCGTGTTGATAGTATGTTGCATAATTTCCTTTTAACAACATTCTTCCTCTTTTTTTAACTGATGTCGTTTCTTTGATAATATTTGGGGATAAAACTTTTCTTTGGGTCTTAGGTTCCTCCGTGGGCCTTTCCGAAAGTGTTGGATTTATATAGACAAACAATACATTTGCAGGGTTTTGTTTGTCGGTCTTTTTTCATAATCGAGCTAGTTTAACCGACTGGATTTCTAAGTAAAAAAACTGGCACCTTTATTCATTTGTTTTAATACAGAGGATTTTCTGCAGTAAAGGCTGATGTAATCCAGCTTACTAATTTTTTATGTTTTAGAGTTTCGAGTAAAACGTTTCTGAACTGGTTTTCAATACGAGTGGAGCGTGTTACGTGGTTTGTTGAGTTTAGGCCGCATGGGCCATATTTGGGCAAACACAAGAGATACAACGTAAATTTATGGACATACACAAAAGGAAGGTTTTACTTATAGCGGTAATATAAAAGTAGTGAGCAATGGTAACTTTTTTGCATGACCAGCAACATGTGAGCAGAACTAACGACCCTAAGACTATTTTCGTCTACCGTGTGAAACCAAGCATTTATTATCTGATTGATTATCGGGACGTTAGAAGATGCCCATTGCTTCATTTGATTGGTCCATTCGACAGAGTAGACTTTGGCAATATCACCACTTTTGTCGTCATACAATAACAATGGGAATTCACTCAGTCATAAGATATTATCTTGCAAAACGAAGCGATAGGATGACAAATCGGCCAACCAAGTTAATTTTTCATATAACAGTCACGTGATTACTAGTCGACACATAGGTTACACAAGCTACTCTCAATAGCAATACTCAGTCTACTAAACTTGCACGTCTATGGTTTTACTGACACCCCCCCCCCTAAGAGAAAAACACTCTCAGGGTAGTTACAAGAATCGAACATACACTGCCTGCAACTTGAAAGTTACTTGCTCAATGGGTAATCTTACTGAGACAAGACGTTTTAACGAGTCTGTGCTTTAAAATAGGTAATTAATTGAAACGCGAACAACCTATTTCTCCAATTGACGTCTTTAGCTCTAACTACGACCGTATTTATGCTCCAAGTGAAATTAATGATTATAATGAAGATATTGTGAGAAAGCAGATGAGCTTCGATAATTCCCTTCAAGAAAGTAAGTAGGATCGCCAGGGGAAAGAGTTTACATACAATAAATCATATTAGGAGGCCCGCCCCCTGCTGGCTAACGCTCGCCAACCCCCGGAGGATTGCTTTGCAATCCTCATTGGTTCGCTGCGCTCGCATCAATTAAGATTGCTTACAAAATATGATATTCCAAAAAATATATTTCAAATATAAATTTGCTACACTACAGAAAAATTATACAGTACCTCTGGAATTAGGACTCGAACAATTTGGAATTCAAATAAAAACTTTGAGCAAATATGTTGATCTCTTTATGGGACCTCGATTCCTTACGAGGTATTGACCTTGGTTCTTCGGTATTCATCCTGGACCGTCGTCAAAAGCCCATTGTGTTGCTCCAGTATGAAGTAATTTGAACTACCAGCTACATGTTTAGTCTATGGCAGGGCTCAATTTACCCATTGAGTTTGCTACCTGCGAGTTCTAGCCGGCTTCTGATCGATTCAGGCAATTTTCCTAGGGCGTATTCCTCGCTTATGTCAGTAAAACATTTTCATGAGTATGGCCATTATTTGATGTTGTTTGTCTTATGTTTGGCTCAGCTTGGACATATATGGCCCTTGCGCCATAAAACCAACCTTCCTAAAAGATTGCCTTATGTATCATCCGTGTGACCTATTAAATCGAGTCAAAGTACTCAGCATTGAGCTGGATATAAAGCGTCAAAATCTTTTATTCACAACTTAATAGTTAATGTCTGTGTAGTTTTGGCCCGATTTAAGCATTTCATTTTGCAAGACGTGATTTCATCAAGTGTGTCTATATTTTTCATATCTTACCTGAATAGCGTCCACATAATGATTATTGATAGATTAACTCTGAACTTATAAACTCTTTTCCATTGTCCTGGTATACGTTTACAATGGGGGATTTTTCACTGTGTTGTAAAAATTGAATTTCCCGAAATGGCATGGATTCATTCAACTCATGCGTAAAGTTTACATGCTGTTACATTTATTCAGCACAGAAAGTGAGACTCCAGTCTGAACGTCTGACTCATATAGATTAAATATCAATATTCTGAACACCGAATAGTCAATTCGTTTGTAGTTTAAGGGAACTCACGACCTTTAAACTACTCTGAAAGGAATGGAAATTAGTTCATTTTCAAAGCTATGTAATTTTTTAAGTATTGCATGAAATGGAATACTTTTTTCCCATTAAGATCTTGCATTTTTAAGGTACAAAATATACTGTATGAACATGAATTAAATATTAGCCATAGTTTTTGTGTCGGGCTCGTTAAGGTATATTTTTCATTGTTAGCAAAGGTTTGAACAGTCTTGAGCGCAAGATTGTACATAAACAAATAGATGTAAACAAATAAATTTTAGTTTGTATGTTATTCAATATAAATGGCAGATTATATTAATAGCAGAAAAAATTTTTTAACAACAATTTTTATGGATACAGTAAATATTCTGTACGACAGTAACAATTTCTTCCCCAAAGTTCCAACGTAATAAAAATTTTTCAATATTCCGCTTTTAAAACAAACATGTAGCTTTAACGAATATGTGTTTTAACAATTTTCTCAAATAGTATTTTAGATACCACGCTCGCAAAGTTTAAAAAAAAAAAAAAAGCTGAGAAAAACAGCCGAAGAGATAGAATTTTGATAACAACCGTTCAATGTATCTTTCGATTTTTCTTCATATCTGAGGTATTTATTGGAATTTTGTCATTCAGTTGCTGTGTCAAAATGATCAGAAATGTTTGTACTTTCACATATATGTTTTTCGAAAAATTGAATTTTTGGAAGGTTTATAGATCTCAAACGTTGTGTGTACGGTTTCGTTATGGAAGAAATAAATTCAGTGCATAAGCTTTATTAAAATGACATGAGTGTATAAATGCTATAATAATAAATATTATTAGAGATAGATGATTTGTAACAGCTTACAGTGATTTACCCAACAGCTTGTTAGGTAGTTGAATTAAAATCACACTGGAGCAAAAAAACATTTTACTCTGACTTATAGTATGAGTTTGGCTTGATTAGTAGGTAGATAGGTAGTTAAACAATGTCGCATTGGAGCAGCACAGCGGGCTATTAGCGACATTCCGGAATCAATCCCGAAGGGAAAGATCCAACCACAATACCTAGTGATTGTAAACTACGGTCAGATTACGAGGTCAACATCTGAGCTGGCTACCCACTCTCAAAATTTCTACACCACACTTTTTACCACAGGACATTTAGGCCACGACAGATTTAACGTGCATTAGATCCGTGTACACGATGGTATTTGGCTGAACCGAGTTTCGAACTCGCAACCTTCCGGTTTCTAAACCGTTACTCCAGCCCGTTCCCGTCCTATCTACACAGATTCTGCCTCATCACCAACAATAACTGCATTTGCGGTGAACCGGGAACTCCGGACCACTACTTATTCAACTGCCCTCTAACGACAACCAACCATTTAAAAGAACCAAACATCAACTTAAGCATAGCGTGGAAACATAATACTGCCACCAACAACAAAGCCCAAGTCAAAATAATGAAAATAATGCACTTCCTTTTCAACAATATAGACATAATTACAGGACCACACTTCCAACTTAACACCACCATTTAACAACGGCTTTCTTCAACATTATTCTCAGGACAGGACAACTGATTTAACTCTACCATCTGCCATAGACTCTCGAAAGTTCAACTTTAAAGTTCCACAATGCATCGCATCGCATGAATTTTGAATTCTGAGCAAACTTAAACGCCAAGATTAGAAAACTCCAATGCCAAGCTGAGAAAACACCTATGCAAATAGCACCTCAATGGCCGGGGGGCGGCTTAAGGCGCCCCCTGCCCAGTCACCGCCCCACTTCTGGGGAATACTCTCCTTCCGTGGGTGGCCACAAAAAAACCGCTCATAACCTGCTATCACAACGGGGACGAGGGAGCCACCTGCGGTGCCCAAACCCAAACCGTTACTCCAGAGTAAAATGGAATATAAACTCGGTGAACTGTTGAAAAGACATATATCCATGAATAAAGTTTGCTTTGATTGATATCTCAAGTGTTTAAAAAAAAATATCACACCTCACGGTCAACAGGGTAAGGCACCGAACAAAAGGAGGGGTCATCTAGAAGGTCAGTCGCTGACAGCTCGTAAATGGTGATCGATGGCAGCGGTCACTTAAAAGGGGATAACATCAACCGTACACATATCTATACCATGCCGCTGGTGTAAACGAAATTTTAGTGCCAACAACTCTCTTTGCAGCAACATAAAACATAATTTTTAATTTTATGTTAACCTTTATTTTCTTTACATCTATGTCCTATTTTAATCATTTACTTCTAGGGGGAAAAACAATTATTGGGTTGATACAAAAGTTCAACTCGGTATTTTTGGAAAAAATTGAAGAAAATTACTTATTTCTTGCAAAATACCCGACCTTACTCGGTTTGAATTGGTTAACTCTAGATTGAAGAGTTGATCAAAATATATAATCACTTATATCTTTCGTAGAATAAAATAACATTTTAGCACCTATCCACATCGTCATAATTTGTAAAACTTACTTTGGACACAATTCCTACACATGTATATCCATTCATGTAATATATTTCACATACATCGCACCATTGCTGTATGACGAAGCTACAAAATGACGAAAGGCGACACTAAGGTTACTACTACAAAAGACTATTTTGTGGGAGATTTGGAATTCCCTTTCAGAATTTCTTTTCATGTTCAACTCAATTAATAAAAATTACGATTTTTGTCGAATGCTCTCGCACTTATAGTCAAAAAAAATATTTTTTTACTTGTAGAACTCTTGCATCAGTCATGCGCCATTGGCGAATTTCTCTGTCTTCTTCTCTCATTATGACAGAGTTTTTTAATGTTTGAAAAGTTATAGTTCGGATTTTTAAAACATTATTATTCAATCAACAACGGCACGATTACCCTTAAGATTTGCATCATTCTGACTTACCTGACACATTAAGTCGAGTACTTTGTGGTGGTGTTGCGTGTGATGAAAAGAAAATGCAATTTACAAGGAATATTTAAAACAGAAAACAGCGAAATAGAACAAAATAAAAGTTGTCGGGTGAAACGTGTTCTTAAGATATTAATTCGTGATTCTTTTTTATCTCTTGATCTCGTATAGTTGCCGCAACTTACAACTAAAAGTGCATACAATTTATAAATACGAAATTAATATAATAATCAGAGTTAATATAGTAATCAGAGCGAAAGAAACAGAAAATATCACTGCGCGCGATTAATTAACACGAGTTTCCGTTATATCATCTGTCCCAAACATTCTGAAATGGTTTACATTGCGCAAAAAACAAAAATAAGACTCGAAATAAATGAAATATCACCAGCTGAAATTCCATACAAAAATATAATATTTGAAAAAATAATTGCTTTTTCAGCAATACCTGTTAAGCAATCTAAGTAATCGAAATTCTCAATATACATTCCAGTTTATCCAAATCTACCAAATTATGGTTGATTTAAGTATCAAGTGTTTTTGAATGAAACTTATCTAAATATGAAAATAAAGAAAAGTTTAATATGCATTCAACAAAACTAATATATGATATTTAAAATAAAGAACATTGAAATCCAATATCTGGAATAAAATTCACGTGATGCCTGTACATACACACAAACACAAAATGGAACATAGAAAAGAAAGACGGACAAACAGACTTACACAATCCAGTTCACTCACTAAATGAAGATATGTACTCACAGTATGCAAAGTTTCATGAAAATATATATTAAACAGCGTGGACGGGCAGACAGACACCAAACGTGTAAGAAGCGGATTTGACATCAGAAGGTTCCAAAACTGATAGAAAACTTGAAATGGGTCGAAAATATTCAATGTACAAACAAACACTCCATTCTTATTTATATATAAACACTATAAATTAAATTTAATCAATATAACATGTGCCGTTTTGTTCGATGACCTTTCTCCAGCTCTTGGGTGGCTTCATAGAAGTTCTGAGGTTTCTGGCTGAAGAACGGATCTAGGTGAGGAAACTTCCTGAACCACTTATGGCACGTTAAATCGTAAACGCCACCTTCACCTTACACAACAATATATACTTTTGACTCTGCGAAACATTCTCACCCTTTCAGAAATAAAAAAGCATATGTTGAAAATTCTTTATTATCTGCCATTTTAATGCTTGACATAATTCAAAAGATACAACAAAATAACACAATTTTTTCCCCAAGTAATCGTAGAAATTCCTTCTTTCCAACAACATTCAAACTTCACACATGCGTAGATAACACTTCAGCTTTAAGATGCAATGCCATCTAGCGCTAAAACAGGACCAACTTTTGCATCTCCAGATGTGTTTAACTCCTAAACGAATCAACGAGTATACCAATAAAATCTGCCAGTAGGCAATGCTAAATTATACGGCGCATTCATCAACAATACACGTGCTCATTTAGAAGCATCAAGGTGAATCTGCCCGCCACACAATCCTCCTTTTTATGCTCATCTAAAGGTAAAGCAGACGTTTTAGTTCAATCAAATCAGTAAGACGTGGGAGGAAGGTGAAAGTTTAAACATGAGTGATCGTCTAGCCAAGAGCGATATCGTTGCTCGACATTATTACGACACAGTGTTATAATTTGACCCTAATTGACTTTGAGAAATATCGTGTATTTTCATGGGGAGTGAAGAATTTAAGGAGAAATTTAATTATTAATTTTTCCAAATTTTAATTGCTTTCACTTCGAATAATTACTGGATCTCGGAAGCCCAGTTTGAAGAGTGATGGATTATCAACAAGAGAGTTGCGAGTTCGAAACTAGCCAAAGATCCTCGTGTCCCCGGGGCTGGTGCACATTGAATCTGTCTTAGCCTCAAATGTCCTTCTGTTTAGGTGTTGTGAAAGTTTAGAGGATGGGGTGCCAGCTCAGTAGTTGTTTTTGTCGTCTAATCATGGTTCAAAATTAACATTCTTGTAAAGTAAGAATAACGAGACGTTGTCCTTGGATCTTTTTTTTGGAGATTGATCTACCCGTCGCCAATAGCCCGTTGTTTTGCACCAAGTTAACTACCTACCTGAAGTAATTAGGGCAAAAAACTTTAAAAATGCCATAAAAACAGAGGATTGGTAGTTTTAACGTCGTACTAGAGCTACATTACGGGCTATTGATGACGGTCCGGGATCAATCCCCCAAGGGAAAGATTGCAGAACAACACCAAGTAATTTTGAACCACGGTCAGTTGACGAGACAACACCTGAGCTGGTACACCACTCTCCAAACTTCCACACCAACCCAACGTGAGGACTTTCGGCCACGACAAATTTAAGGTGCACCAGTCGCCTCTACACCATGCGCTTAAAAAACATCCATGCACTGACCAGGTTTGGAACCAGGAACCTTCCGCTCTAGAGGCTAAAACATTAACCACCAAACCTATTGATCGGCTAAAAATAGAGGAAAAGGAACTGAAAAGTACATGTATCATTTTGTAAAGTAATTCCAGAATTGCATAGCTCGCAA
This sequence comes from Metellina segmentata, assembly GCA_947359465.1. Classification (NCBI taxonomy): domain Eukaryota; kingdom Metazoa; phylum Arthropoda; class Arachnida; order Araneae; family Tetragnathidae; genus Metellina; species Metellina segmentata. Next base: position 39,059,118 of record OX375884.1, read on the forward strand.
AAATGTCACGCGGATATTTTCAAGAGAGTTTGTTTGGTTTGTCTTAGCGCTAGGCCATATTTGGCCAAGCTGCGCCAAACAAATTTAAGCAATGAACATACACAATAGAAAACTGTACCTATGGTAATTCACAGGAATCTAACATATTCTGCTTATAAATCGTAAATTGGTAGCACAGTGAGCTTGACTATTGAGCCAGATTGACTAGTAGTTGAATTTACGCACGAATTTTACATTTGAATGAATGCACTGGAGCAACACAACAAGCGACCATGAGGCACCAATCCGAATAGGAAAGATACAATTCCACTCATCCCAGTCAATTACTGTGGTTGCTTGACCCCTCCCATTTGCTTGTATTTACAGTGACTTAAATCCTTTATTTTCTAGCATAAACCGTGACGTCACCACATCTTATTGAGAAGCGTTTCGGCAGTCCTTTAAAATAGCTTTACACGTTACTAAGTATCAAAAAGCAAGTATAGGAGCAAACATCATTCTTCGGAGGATTACAAAAGCTTAGAAATAACAAGTTTGACCCCGTGATATTTTGTCTCTTCTGCTCTTCAGTAAAACATCCCTTATGCGTCTATTCGACGTTGTTATGCACAGGCTGACCCAGTATGGCTTTATCACCTTAAAACCCAATCAACTAACCCCTCTGACTCATATATCACCCCGACCCGAGATGTGCACTTATTTTTCGGGGTCGAACACCTTTCCTGAAAGCTGTAACGGTCGTATATTTTTTTACGGGCTTAGAGCGGATGTCTCTTAAGTCCTTAATGGAACATCAGGAGGTGAGACCATCACTTTGTGGAATTTCATCAACAAAGGGCGGCATACTCTGTCCCCAGGCTGATTAGAAATGTGAACAGGGCAGGGAAAACTAATTCCTATTGAAGGAGGGGTGGACATCGGTGGGTGATCCCGAGCTGCAGCTCTCCACTCCTGTGAACTTGGATCCTCATCCCAACGGATTTCAGTCCAACATTATTTTTATAGTGAGTGATATCCTTCGTAAACGTCTCTCTCTCTCTCACACACACAGGTGCAGATGGAAAACATCTCATCCCGCATGACCCTGTATGTCCAGAATTAGCCGCGTTTCCCTATACTGAACTCTTTTCGTCCCTTTTTGTGGCGAGGAATTTTTACGTTTCCCTATACTGAACTCTTTTCGTCCCTTTTTGTGGCGAGGACGTTTTACGTTTCCCTATACTGAACTCTTTACGTCCCTTTTTGTGGCGAGGAATTTTTACGTTTCCCTATACTGAACTCTTTTCGTCCCTTTTTGTGGCGAGGACTTTTTACATTTGCCTATACTGAACTCTTTTCGTCCCTTTTTGTGGCGAGGCCGTTTTACGTTTCCCTATACTGAACTCTTTACGTCCCTTTTTGTGGCGAGGACGTTTTACGTTTCCCTATACTGAATTCTTTTTGTCCCTTTTTGTGGCGAGGACGTTTTACGTTTCCCTATACTGAACTCTTTACGTCCTTTTTTGTGGCGAGGAATTTTTACGTTTCCCTATACTGAACTCTTTTCGTCCCTTTTTGTGGCGAGGACTTTTTACATTTGCCTATACTGAACTCTTTTCGTCCCTTTTTGTGGCGAGGACGTTTTACGTTTCCCTATACTGAACTCTTTTCGTCCCTTTTTGTGGCGAGGACGTTTTACGTTTCCCTATACGGAACTCTTTTGGTCCCTTTTTGTGGCAAGGACGTTTTACGTTTCCCTATACTTAACTCTTTACGTCCCTTTTTGTGTCGAGGAATTTTTACGTTTCCCTATACTGAACTCTTTTCGTCCCTTTTTGTGGCGAGGACTTTTTACATTTGCCTATACTGAACTCTTTTCGTCCCTTTTTGTGGCGAGGACGTTTTACGTTTCCCTATACTGAACTCTTTTCGTCCCTTTTTGTGGCGAGGACGTTTTACGTTTCCCTATACCAGTGTTTCCCAAACTTTTGACATATGTGTACCCCTTCTATAATTTTCGTAACGCTGAGTACCCCTCGTCGAAAAATGGATGTATTTTAATAAAAATAAAAATGTATTTTTTTTCTTTTTTTGTGACATACACAAAATAATAAGAAAAGAGAAATAAAATTATTCATAATAAAATATAAATAAAAATTATGTTATAAATCATATCATGTTATATCATAATTTGGTTCCCTGGTTGTTAATTTTAATCTGAGATGTGGTTCCACGTCCAATAGTCTGTTCCTTCTTTTTTTAGGCTTAATGTCTACAAATGCTGAAAAAGCAACTTCACATAAATATGAAGTTGGAAAAGGCAAGATGTATTTTAGAACTTTTTCTGTTAAAACGGATACACTGGTTGCATTCGTAACCAGAATGATGTTAAAGTACTCACTTTATGTTTATTTTTCAAGAATCCGTCTGAAGCCAAGAGTTCAGTATAGGGCCTATACTGAACTCTTTTCGTCCGTTTTTTCGACCGACTCCGGTGTAAACGCTTTGTGGACTTCATCGGCAACCATCCGAGGGCACTCTTCTCACCCCTGGCAGTTTGGCCGAAGATGTGACCAGGGCAAAATATCACAGAGAGCCAACAAAAGACGACATGAGCGACCAGCGGGTGTGGTTGAAGGCCAGAGAGGAGCGGTTATTGTCAAACAATCGTCTCGCAGAAATCACCCCCAAAAGTTGCAACCCTTTGATCTTTACGGGCTCCTGGTGGAAAACAAATTTGGCTCTGCAAACTCTCCAAATCGCCACCCCGACTCGACGGTAAAATTAATGCCGTTTCTCGGAATATCTTCGATGTTTGGAGGGAGAGAAATTGTGCAAATCCGGTGTAAACGCGGCTTTAGGAAACACAGATCAACCCCCTCTTTATCCACAGCTGGATTAGAGCAGTGAGGGATAACAGGTGTCCGGTCCTCAGTGGTGACTTTGCGTGGGGAAACGTCAGTGTCGGGTGGAGTAGCTAGAATTTCGAGACACAGGGGACAAGCAACAGCCTCTCGCGGAGCGGATTAGGGCTGTGTGGTATTAACGAGTTCGACTTAGTGATAGCAGAGAACACTGGGGGCTTCTTACGGGGTTAAGCTAGAATGAGGCGGAGATAGAAAACTATTATGTTTATCTTCTTTCACTCTGGTTTCTTAGCCGTCCTGACCAGAGATTATCAGTTGTTTTTTCGTCCCCCCGTTTCCCGAACGAGATCATAGAAAATACTTTTATTTACGAGGTTTGAAGGTAACACGGTAAGTCCATAAAGCCCCGCGCCATGCGTCTCTTGACTTGAAACTAAACTCACCAAGTGGTTTTCAATGAGATATCTCGTACATTCAGGTCTGATAAATCTATCTGAAGACGAGATATCTCACCGTTAAGATATTGACGATTTTCCGACGATGACATGATCAAGATATGATTAGTTTTTTCTAATGATGAGGTAACTTATCCATCAAGATCTGGTCAGTTTTGCTAATGACGAGATACCTCGTCGGAACAACCACCAGGAGGGTTATTTGTGGTGTTGCAAACTCTAGGTTTTGTACATTAAATTGAACTTTGGTAATGGTAATGGTAATTTTTAGTCAACGTCGTACTAGAGCAACACAACGGGCTATTGACGACTGTCCGGGATCAGTCCCTTAAGGGAAAGATCCGAGGACAACACCTCGTAATTTTGAACCACGGTCAGATGACGAAGCAATACCTGAGCTGGCACCCCACTCTCCAAGCTTCCACACCAACCCAACGTGAGGACTTTCAAATTAAACTTTGGAGTTCTTCTTTTATAAAGGGTTTCATATTACATCCCCTTTTAAATATTTGTGGTGCAAATGCATTTATTTTTATAAATTTGGAAGTACCAAAGAGATTCTTTGCCTGTATAACTCAAAAAAAGAGGATGTAAAATATGAAACAATTTATAAAAGAAGAACTCCGAAGTTCAACTAATGTACCAAACCTAGAGTTTGCAACACCACATAAATAGCTGGTACTTTTTGGAAGGTTATTGAGCTACCGTTGCACTGGAGCAACCTCGACGGTTTTCACCGTACTAAAGGGAAAGAACCAAGGACAACAACTCGCAATTTTGAACAACAATCAAATGACGAGTTGAATACCCGAACTGGCACCCCATTCTCCAAACTTTCAAACCACTTCGATGTGAGGAAATTCGAGGTCATGACAAATCCAACGGGATCCATCCATCTCGTACAGGACGGTCTATGGATTGATTTCAGTTTCGAACTTGCACTCATCCGGTTGCAAATTCACTACTATTCCGTTTACAGCAGCGCTATGCATTTCTACATCACACATATGCTTTCAACACACTTTCACTTTTTTACGCTAAAGTTGATTGGTTTTAGTTTGATGGCACAAAAAGCCAACTTTTTGACCAATTTGCGTCAAAAAATGTCAAGTTAACTGACATATACACAAGGGAAGCTTTACAGCCACAGAATAGACACGTACTCATATAACCATAACATATACTCATACAGAGTTGGGAACTCGTTCCAGCCAAAGATCTTCGTGTGCATGGGGGTTGGTGCACGTTAAATCTTTCGTGGCCAAAATGTCCTCACGTTGGCGTGGTGTGGAAGTTTGGAGGAACTAGCTCAGGCGTTGTTTTCGTCACCTGACCGAGGTTCAAAATTACGAGATATTATCTTTAGATCCTTACCTTCGGGATTGATCCCGGAACGTCGCCAATAGCCCGTTGTATTGCATCAGTGCGACTTTAATAAGCTACCTACCTACCTACCTACCAGATTCTAGAGTGCGACTGGTGTTAGTAGTCATGCTAAATCAACCACACATGCTATCGGGTTGTTTGGAAAGCAATTTCGTTTATTCCCAACAGAGGACTTAATTGTATTTTTTCATAGCCAACTTCACACTTAAGCCGTATTGCCATTATATATTTTGACAGCTGACAAAGCAAGGCTTGATTGTGAAAACTTTTGTTTGATTCTGCGCAATAGGTTTGTTTGATGCCCTATCAAATATGGAAAGTCGAAAGCAACATTTTCGGCATGATTTGCTTTTTTACTATCGAAAAGGTAAAAACGCTGTTCAAGCAAGAAAACAATTCTTCGATATGTATGGAGAAGATGTATTGACAGAACGCCAGTGCCAAAACTGGTTTGTAAAATTTCGCTCCGGCAATTTTGATGTTGAAGATGCAACACGTTCTGGAAGGTCAGTTGAAGCTGATGAACGCAAAATAAAACCATTTATTGATGCAAACCGCCGAATAACAACTCGTGAGTTCGGCTGAGAGATTAAATTTATCGAATTCGACCGTTCATAATCACTTGAAACGCCTTGGTTTGATTTCAAAACTCGACATATGGGTTCCATTGCTCCGTCGCATTGACGTCTGTGATTTGCATCTCAAACATCCAGAAAATGATCCAATTTTGAAGCGAATCATCACTGGGGACGAGAAATGGGATATCCACAACAATTTTTAACGCAAGAGATCATGGTAATGGTAATTTCAGTTAACGTCGTACTAGAGCAACACAACGGGCTATTGACGACGGTCCGAGATCAGTCCCTTAAGGGAAAGATCCGAGGACAACACCTCGTAATTTTGAACCACGGTCAGATGACGAAGCAACACCTGAGCTGGCACCCCACTCTCCAAACTTCCACGCCAACCCAACGTGAGCAAGAGATCATGGAGTAAAAAAGATGAACCGGCTCAAAGCACTTCGAAAACCGATATTCATCAAAAAAAGGGTGATGCTGTCTGTTTGGTGGGATTTCAAGGGAATCGTTTTTTTAGCTTCTACCGGACAATATCACGATCAATTCTGAAGTGTACTGTCATCAACTGGACAAATTGCATGATTCCCTCAAACAGAAAAGGCCAGAATTGAACAATATAAAAGGTATAGTGTTCTACCAAGATAATGCGAGACCTCGTACAAGTTTGGTAACTCGCCAGAAGCTTTTACAGCTTGGATGGGATGTACTACTACACCCACCATATTCTCCAGATCTGGCACCTTCGAATTATTAGTTTTTCCGGTCTCAACAAAATCTTTTAGATGGAAAAATATGTACCTCAAACGAGGACGTCAAAAAGGACTTGGATCAGTTTTTTGTCAGCAAAGATCAGAAGTTTTATGAGCGTGGAAACATGCTACTGCCAGAAAGATGGCAAAAGGTATTGGTTCAAATGGAGAGCATGTAACTCAATAAAATATTTATACACTATAAGAAAATAATCTTTCATTTTCACAAAAAAAAACTAAATTACTTTCCGAACAACCGGATAGAAAGCATAACCCCGAGATACATTCACAATTACCAAAGATATACAACCCTTCCTGTATACAAGCGGATTACAACTGCATAAAAATAACAATTTGGTCGCCGTGATACCTAAATGAAAGAAGTGGAAGCATCTTACTGGAGAAAAACTCTTAGGGAGTCCCAGACAAAAGTCTTTAACATGCACTATAGGGACAAAAGTATTTGGACACAGCAATGATTCAGAAAAAAGTGCTTTATTTTTTATATTTAGTAGCGGGTAGGTCCCTTCTTCTGCTTTTACTACAGCTGTAACACGCATAGGCATACTTTCCAGAAGTTCTCTGTAAGACTGGGCAGGAATAGCTCGCCAAGCCTCTAGCAAGGCCGTGGGAAGAGATTGTTGTAAAGATGGGCGTGCGTGGCGATGTTGTACTTTTCGCTCCAGTTTGTACCACACCTGCTCGATGGAATTGAGATCGGGGCTCTGGACAGGCCAGTCAAGCAAGTTCTTCTCATTTTCAGGAATCCAGTCTAGCACACGTTTTGCAGTATGTCATGGGGCTCGATACTGTTGGAAGATACAACCATCATCGCAGTAGTATTGCTATAGTGTAGGCAAGGCCGAATTATCCAGAACGTTGAGGTACACGTCAGCGTTCATGGTTCCAGGTAATAAAACTCTGGGCCTAGTCCTAACTAGGGATGCGACATCGATGTCGATGTTTTCAAAACATCGATGTTTTTTTAAAAAACATCGATGTATTTAACATCGATGTATTGGAGTCGATGTTTTTTTTTCATCGATGTTTTACTTATCGATGTTTTTACGTTGTCGATGTTTTATTTTTAAATGAAAAAAGTACCGTTATAAAAATTTTAAAAATAACCAAGTAACATAATTTTAATAATCAGCAAATTGAACATACTTTTAGATCAAAGGGACCAAGGATGAAGGGTCTGAAACTTAGGGATGCGACATCGTTGTCGATGTTTTCTAAACATTGATGTTTTAGAAAAAAACATCGATGTATTGGAGCCGATGTCGCATCACTAGTTGCTAAAACAGTTATAAGAAATGTTGAAAAAAGTTTAAGTACACTGAATTTTAAAAACATCGATGGTTTGGGGGGTGATGTATTATCAACATCGAGGTTTTAATTTTGAACATCGATGTTTTGCTGTCGATGTCGCATCAATAGTTGGTAAACCAGTTTGAAGAAATGGGGAAAAAAGTTTAAATACACTGAATTTTAAAAACATCGATGGTTTGGGGGCGATGTATTATCAACATCGATGTTTTGCTGTCGATGTAGCATCACAAGTTGCTAAACCAGTTTTAAGAAATGGGGGGGAAAAGTTTAAATACACTGAATTTTAAAAACATCGATGTTTTTGGGTCGATGTTTTATCAACATCGATGTTTTAATTTTGTACATCGATGTTTCAAAACATCGATGTTTTGCTATCGATGTCGCATCCCTAGTCCTAACCAAGAAAACACCACCACACTAAGATGGATCCTTCTACGAATTACTGCAGTGTCCAGATACTTTTGTCCATATAGTGTATATGCACAATTGAAGGACGAGAGATACCCAAACGAGATAATTTATCTACGGAGGATCAGAACTGGGGAGAAATAACAAGTCTGGCTGGCTTAGTAAATTCCCCGTGATTGACAACTGGAAATGACTTAAGGGGAAGAAAAATGCACTGTTTATATCTTATCCCTCTGGCTCCTATGTCACCTAGACTCGATATTAGCAGTTGTTTATCGGGGTTCACTTTTCCTGAACAACACACAACGTCGGATAAGTAATATTTTTGTAAAGTTTAAGGAAAGATATTGGCAGGACTCTAATGAAGGAGATCCAGATTTAAGACTTAGTAAATAAATAGCCGTCTCTGGGTCAGAACTGTTAGTCCATGATCTATCCAGAATTAAATGACGTAGGACAAACAACATATTCGGTTCAAAGGCGGGTTAACACCAGAAATAAAAAGTTGGTCTTTGATATCCCCAAATGGGTATATGAAAATAGAAGCATCATAAGCAAGTAAAGCATTTCGGAGATCCGGAAAAGTGCTTTAGCATTTATCCATAAATAAATAATAGAAAGGGACCCAAAAGGTATGCTTTAACAGTGTAGAATTAGATCTGAGTAGAAATAACAAGTTTGGTTTAACATATGGACTGGAAATGACTTAAGAAGGATACATCAAAATCAAGGGAATTAGAAAAATATACTGTTTATATCTCACCTCTGGATCCTATGTCAGCTCAACTCGATATCAGCTGTTGATTTTCGGGGTACATCACTTTTCTTGAGCATAATGGTGAGATAAGTTATATTTTAGAAAGGCCTTATGAATTATATTGGTAAGCCCTTTAAATGGCATGTCAGGCGAAGGGCAGAATATGCAATCTGTTTATTTTTGGAAAGAGAAAGTTCACGTTGACGGCAAAATCTATCTTGCAAAAATATAAAAGATGTATTCAATTTAAAAATTATTTCTTTTAAGAAAACCATATATTTAGGTATCGATCTGAAGTGAAATTTTCCGCAGATTTCAAATCCGTTGAAATTTTTACTCTTTCTTTACCGATCTAGGAGTTAGAGAAAAGAACTAAATAACTTCAGTTGAAAGTTTGTTTTTTATCTTCTGCTGGAAAATCATTCCTATTCGCAAAATGAAAACGGAAACGAACGAAATAAATTTAGTATCTGTGATCTTATATGCTGTTGCATTCAATAATAATTAAATTTCATGGAATTCATTTTTAAATGTTCTAGATTGAATTTTAAAACTCGCTGCTACCCAAAAATTGAACAACATTCGGACTACCTGTGTGCCAAATCCCATTACTGTAAGTGCCATAGATTCGTCAGGACTTTGCGTGCAGGAAACAAACAGACAAACACTTCCTTTTATAATATTAGAGATGAAATTTCTTCGCCCTTCTAAAATCCAATTGTTTTCTATTTGATCGGTGATGCAATGAGGTTTTTAATGTTGGTGTTGATTCTCATATTTTCTCATAAATTGTCAAGTGCCAAGTGCTCTAAACGCAAATTAAAACCATCCTTGATAAAAATAACTGATCCCAACAATACATTGCGGTAGAAGTAAAACTTTTCAAATTTATTATTAAATCCGAATAGCCAAATCGACAATGAACAGAACTTGTGTACTAAATTAAGGGCATTGCACATCAAGGAAAACTGCCACACCCAAAGCTGGTTTGCGTTTCATTATACGGTCAATTTTGACGCCTGAATAAATGCTCGAAATAAGATCAAAGTGAATAAACTTTAAACACAGTCTACACTACATGCAATCACTACATTGGTCGATACATTCGGTATCATATGATGTCAGATATAAAAATTTGCTTAAGCATTGTTTTCCATTTGGTAAAGAAATGCGATGAAATTTTATAAACCTTAAACTCAAACCCCAGTACACAGCCTCTGTATGGATCAATGCATTCGGCATAAATTGATGTCTATCATGATATATTTCTAAAGCATTGCAGTCTATTTGGAATGAGGATTTATTCGTCATTTTCATATTGAGGGCATCTTGTAAATGCATTGAAAACAATTACCCACATACAATCTCTTATTTGATGACCAAAGACCGTCGTGTATGTGAGGAATGATGCACGATAAATCAGTCGTGACCTCAAATATTCTCACGTCGTCGCGGTGTGAATATTTGGAGAATGGTGTGCGAGGATAACATCTCAGTCAGATGACGAGGTCAACACCTGAGATGGTATTCTACCCTTTCCAAACTTCCACACCATACCAACGCGAGGATATTTAAGGCCACGGAAGATTTAATGTGAGTCAGCCCCATGTACACGACTGTCTTCGATTGGATCGAGTTTCGAACTCGCATCCCACCAGTTGCTAATCCACTAAGCCTAAAATCAGAGCTGAACTTCAGAAAAACTTCAACAACACGTACATCAACTGGGTAAAAGCCCATATAGGTGTTACCGGCCCGACCAACTTGCTAAAGAAGCAGCGATGGGAGAAACTGATTTCAAAATCTTAGTTAAACTCCCCAAGAATCACGCCAAACAGCTAATAAAGAAGGCATCCCTGCAAAATTGGCAGGAGGACTGGGACACCAGCGAAACGGGAAGGAGAACCTTTACGTTTCATCCAAAAGTCAACCCCAAGAAAGAACCGTGTGGATCATATCTCACGTCTTTCTATACAGGCCATGGACCATTCCTCAGTAACATATGTAGATTCAATCTAACAACATCAAGCAACTGCCTTTGCGGTCAGATAGGGATGACGGATCACTATGTTTTCAACTGCCCACTCGTGTGCCCTCATCACTTGCCAAAACCAACAAAACTACATTACAAGACCTGGGCAATTAAGGGGGTCCGGGACTCATTGAAAAAAATTTTTTATTTATTAATTTAGAATTTCGAATTTTTTGGTACTGATTACCCATCTAACTAATAAACAAAATCACAACACAAAATTTTTTCAAAAGTTTTTTAAAAATTTTAAATTAAAATTTTTTGAAAAAAAGTGGGGTCATATTAAATTGCTAAAACTCAAAATATTATTGATCAATTTTCAAAATTATTGCAGTAAATTATTCACAAATTTATGAACTTCAATTTAGATTCAGCAATTTAAAAAATATTAGTTTAATAAAAAATACAAAATATTTTAATGAAAATTTTTGAAAATTTTAAGGTACTTTTTTTTAAAAAAGTCATATTTTTAAAAGTAAATATTTGTTTCAAATTTGCTGAATCAAAATTAAAGTATAATGTTTGAAAAAGATATATTCCAAATTTCAACCCTTAAACATTATCGGTTTTCGACTTATAGCAATTTGAATACAGGAAATCATGAAAAAATGTATCATGGAGAAAAACGCATTTAAAGTTTTAAAGATAAATGTTGTTGCCATGAGAGACAACAACTGTTAAGAGTGTAAGATTTTCGAAACAACGCACCACAAAAATTATTATATCTCTAGTTCTAATTATGATAAAAACATGATTTAGACGTCATTTTAAGCAGAAAAACACATAGAATTTCTTAAAATAATAATTAAAAAAATCCAAAATTTCACGATTTTTGTGTCCCGGACCCCCTTAACACAACTAGTAACAACCAGGCACAAGCAAAGATTATACAAATTATGAAGTTCCTGTTGGAAAATATTGACCTTCTCAAACAATAGCTTCGCATTTGTTTTTAAAACTTTACACAACCAATCTACGTAGTGTGTCCATAAAAATCCACTTTTACCTGTCCTCGGACGGAGGGTAAGGACGGAGGGTAAGGGGGACACCTGCGGTGCCAAAAAGAAAAATCCACTAAGCCTCAAACCGGGCTACCGTGACCCATGTTGTCCTCGGATCTTTCCCCTAGAGTGGATCCCGGACCGTTTCCAATAGCTCCAATGCGACCTAAATTCAACTACTTACCGTTGTCCAATTGAATATTATTCCCAGCTCTAAAAAAAATGCCCCGAAATGTGAGATTTATTATGTTAATTCTAACATTAGCATGTTAGAATTAACATAATAAATGATGCACTCATAAAAATGCTTGATTCCCGAGAAAGGTTTACTATGTGAAACGGAAGACTCCCAGAATGAACGGATTAAGCAATTTTCAAATCTCCAGAGAGCAGTTGAAACAAAGTGATACATGAAACGGTATATTTTAAATATAAGACATCAATATAAAAGCACTCCGTGCTTTCCTAAACAACGACTCTTGTGGTTGTCCGTTACCCTACCATTATTTCTAACTTGATTTACAAACCGAAGGGAAAATGATTCACGTTGGGGGTAAACAAGAATGTTTTATCGTTAATATATTCCGTTTTTTATCTAAGAATTTTGACTCGACTGAAGGGAGATGAGAAAAATATTCACGGTATTGATTCATAAAAAGGATATTCTATGAAACGTTGAGGTGTACGTCGAATTCGTTAATGAGCTCGTTTTTTATTTTGCACGTTTTTAAGTTTTAACGAATTCAGACTGAAAAGGTCGAACGCCCATTTACATTTCCCGAACTAAATGTGTGTTGCGAATCAGTTATTATGTCAGCCGAATCCATTACGAATGTTTTAAAAACACAAAATTAACGAGTTTCGTGAGCATTTTTTTAAAGGAGATTTTGTTCCCAATTTGGAGTAAAATACATTTCTGACGCAATCTTATTTGCATATTTTTTGTACAACTTATGTGTGGAAATTTTCATGGATGCTCTTTTATAAGAGGTAAAGTAAGTTACTGTGCCATTACAAAGGAAAAACAGTTTTGGATTAAAAAAAAAATGCAAATGTTTTTTATGTATATATAACTTAATTTACATGTCAACAGTAGCCTAATAGTTAGAACTTTTGGTTCAGCAGGTTATGGGTTCGAATCCGGGTCTTTGCACGGACATTCGTATTGGTTCCGAGTCTACTTTATCACTTTGGCTTGGTGTGGAAGTTTGGAGAGTGGGGTGCCAGCTCAGGTGTGACCTCGTCATCTGAACGTGGTTCAAAATTGCATGGTGTTGTCTTCGGAAATTTCCCTTCGGGTTTGATCCCGGACCGTTTCCGAGAGCCCGTTGTGTTACTCCAGTGCGCAGTTAATTAAAATACCTACCGAATCTAATTTAGGTTGGTAAGTAGTTGAATTTTAAGTTTAGCTTTCGTTTATGCTTAATGAATTTGACAGCACAGATAAAAACTTGAGATTGAAGTATAATTACACAGAAGGTAAACTCATTGGGATAAAAAGAGGTTGTTAAAGTGAAATTCGCACACACAAAATATAAATAGTTTTTCATCTTTTTTGTCAGAACATCCATTTTATGAAGTAATCAAGATGCTTTAGGATTAAATTTGTTATTAGATATTCAATTTAATGAAACCTATTTTATAGTAGATTTATTTCCAAACCATGGTTTTAGGCTTCAGAATTCGAATTTGAATTATTTCCTATATGTACAACACAATACTTGTATGAACTATGAGTTGATTAATAATCATTATACTATTTTATTTCAAAAAGTGAATTGAAGGAATATTGAAGCGAGACTTAATAATATATCTATCATAATATCATAAATATATCTAAATATTCGTTTTTTATGACTAAGCGTATCGTTTGCATTAAGTAGATTCAATATATTGAATCGAATCACGACAGCGATATTCCTGTTGGATTACAGTAGTAACATTCAAAGGATAAGACTAAAGGAGTTTCAACTGAAGGTTCCCACTTTGTCGTTGAGGACCCATGTGTATTAAATCCAATACCGGATGTTTGTTGGGTTACAGAAGTGTCATTTAAGGGATAAGGCTAAAGTGTTTCATCGTTTCATCTTTTCTCACTTTGTCTTTGGGAAGCCATTCATTTAAATCCAATTACGATAAGGTGTTTAGTAGTTTGGGACAGTGCCATTTAATGGATAAGGCTAAAGTGTTTCAACTTTCATATTCCACTTACTGGTTGAGAAGTCGATCATATTAAAGCCACTTGCGATAACGTATACTGATTTATAGCAGTGACATTCAAGGTTATAAGGATAATGGGTTTCAACTGCTTTTACTACACTTTGTCATTGAAAAGTTAATTGTATTAAATCCAATCCCGATAAGGTATCAGCCGCGTTATGGAAGTTCCATTTAAGGGATAAGGCTAAAGTGTTTGATTTATCATTTCTCACTATGTCCTTTAACAAGCCATTCCTTTAAAAGCAATTACAATAAGGTATATAATGGTTTTGGACAATTTCATTTAAGGGAAAAGGCTAAATTATTTCAATTTTCAAATGATCTTTATTCGTTTAGAAGACATTCATATTAAATTCAATCACAATAAGGTGTTGGCTGCATTATGGAAGTACCATTTAAGGGATAAGGCTAAAGTGTTCTATTTATCACATTTCACTTTGTCTTTGAGAAGCCATTTTTTAAATCCATTTAGTACAATAAGATGTATGTTAGTTTGGGCAATGTCATTTAAGGGATAAGGCTAAAGTGTTTCATTTCTCATTTCTCATTTGACAAGGCATTCATTTAAATCCAATTGCCATAAGGTATCTGATGGTTTCGGGCAAAGCCATTTAAGGAGAGTGTATCAATTTTCGTATTACTCGTTGAGGAGGCATTCCTATTAAATTCAATCACGATAAGATGCTGCTGCATTATGGAAGTGCCATTTAAGGGATATGGCTGAAGTGTTTCAACTTTCATGTTCCTCTTGCTCATTGAGGAGTCAACCACATTAAATCCACGTACGATCAGGTGAGCTGACTTAGAGCAAAGACATTCAAGGGGCGGTAAGGGCTAAAGGTTTTTTTTACATACTTGTCTTTGAAGAGTCATTCGCATTAAATACAATTGCGTTAAGGTGTCTGATGCGTTACGGATGTGACATTAAAGGGACAAGACTAAAGTGTTTCATCTATCATTTCTCACTTTGTATTTGAGAAGTCATTCATTTAAATCTAATTACGATACAATGTCTCTAATTTGGGGTAGTGCCACCTAATGGATAAGTCTATGTGTTTCAACTTTCGTATTGTACTTACTCACTGAAGAGTGAATCATTTTAAATCCACTCACGATAAGGTGTACTGGTTTAGAGCAGTGACTTTCAAGGGATAAAACTAAAGGATTTCAACTGCTTTCCCCACACTTTGTCACAGTCATTCCTATTAAACCCAATTACGATAAGGTGTATGATAGGTCACGAAGTGACATTTAAGGGATAAGGCTAGGGTGGTCGTTAAGGAACCACTTAGTTACTGTAAGATTTCTCTATATGGGGTATGAACGGGACATTCGAAGGATAAGGCAAAAATACACATATAACGTTTCTCTAGAAGCTCACAACTACTCAAGACTTTCATAATAATAAACCGGATTAGAAATAACATCAAATATAATTTTTGATGGAAAGTTCTTATCTAGAAGTGGTCTGTTGAACGACCGTGAAAAGGCACTAATATCGGATTGCAAAGAATGGCACGTCACGGAGGTTTTCAGAGCATAGAAAATTATAATAACCGGGATGAAAAATAACACAAAAATACTTCCTTGTCCACAGCAAAGGGATACTGAACGGGAACACAATTAGGGGAGGCGAGACGGTTTGATAAAAATAAACTGCTCCTAATGCTTGGCATCCTTCCAAAATATTGAAATTCTAACAAGGGGTAACTCTTCTCAGCCTCGGGCAAATGACGTATAAAAACTGGAGTTTTCGTTGGGTTTTGAAATTTATGGGTTTAGATACGTACGTAATTTTTCAAATTTCATGCAAATGAGTGTTCACCCTATCATACATAAAAATTCATAATGCACATCAAGGGAGTTTTTTTTTTTTCAAAAACACTTTTCAGGAACCAATAATTGCTGAAGACAGTGCAGTGTTTCGTTTGAGAAATTTGTTTTCTTTGTAAGGGCAGTTATTTAATATTTGATGTTGAGAGAATTTCATTTTTCGTCTTATTTGGTTAAGTTCTTTGTTATTTCTCTTTTATGACCTTTTTTTTCGGTTTGAACTTCGCAGTTTTCGTAGAGATTACATGTCTACAAAACGTCGCGCATGCAGAATTTTTTGTGGGAGGCGCGTTCTTCGTCGTTCCTTCTCTAACTTTTCCTTTCGGGTTGAATTTTGCAGTGTAATTGTAGAGGTTATATGTCTTCGAACCGGAAAGCACCCGCAATTTTTTTGAGAGGGGTTCTTCGTTATTCCGTCCCTACAACTTTTTCTTTCGGTTTCAACTTCGCATTGTATTTGTAGACATCATTTGTCTTTAAATCGGCGCACACTCAGATTCCTCCTTGAGAGGGGTTCTTCGTTATTCCTTCTCTATAACTTTTTTTTCGGTTTCAACTTCGTATGGTATTCGTAGACGTTATATGTCTTTGAACAGGCGTGCACTCAGAATTCTTCATTAGGAGGGGTCTTAATTATTCCTTCTCTATAACTTTGTTTTGTTTTTCGATTTGAACTTCGCATAGTTGTTATATCTATGTCTTCAAACCGGCGCTCACTCACAATCTTTGTTTGGAAGGCCTTCATCGCTATTCCTTCTCTATAACCTTTTTAATTTAGGTTTAATCTTCGTATAGTAATGATGTCTACGAACTCAGAATTTTTCTTTCGGAAGGGCTCTTCGTTATTCCTTCGCTAATACCTCTCTTTGCGGAACGAAGTTTGTATAGCATTGGTAGAGAGA
The DNA here is from genome assembly GCA_947359465.1 of Metellina segmentata. Lineage (NCBI taxonomy): Eukaryota > Metazoa > Arthropoda > Arachnida > Araneae > Tetragnathidae > Metellina > Metellina segmentata. The sequence continues at coordinate 39,075,620 of OX375884.1, forward strand.
CTATATATATATATATATATATATATACATATATATATATATATATATATATATATATATATATATATATATATATATATATATATATATTTATATATATATATATATATATATATATATATATATATATATATATACATATATACATATATACATATATATATATATATATATATATATATATATATATATACATATATACATATATACATATATATATATATATATATATACATATATATATATATATATATACATATATACATATATATATATATATATATATATATATACATATATACATATATACATATATACATATATACATATATATATATACATATATATATATATATATATATACATATATACATATATATACATATATATATATATATATATATACATACATATATATATATATATATATATATATATATACACATATACATATATATATATATATACACATATACATATATATATATATATATATATTTATTTATTTATATATATATATATATATATATATATATATATATATATATATATATATATATATATATATATATATATATATATATATATATATATATATATATATATATATATATATATATATATATATATATATATATATATATATATATATATATATATATATATATATATATATATATATATATATATATATATATATATGAGGAATTTCTACCTCCTCAAACTTTTCAATCAATCAACTAATTTGTTAGTTCTCCTTCAGTTTAGTTCAAGAATATGGATGTGCCATGAAAAATCAAAAAGTAAAACTTGGGTTTGTGTGTGTTCGTTTGAAATCTATGCACAAATTTCGTGATAGATAACGTTGAAATATTAGTTCCGGAATCTTAGCAGACCACCATTCTGATATGTTTAAGACTAGAAATTGAAAAATCCATAGATTCGTTAGAAATTAGTAGCTCAGGTGTTGCTTCGTCATCTGACCGTGGTTCAAAATTACGAGGTGTGGTCCTCAGGTCTTTCCCTTAAGGGATTGATCCCGCACCGTCGTCAATAGCCCGTTGTGTTGCTCTAGTACAGTGTTAATTACAAAATTACCATTTATTACCATCGTTAGAAACTAGCACTGATTTCTTAAAAGAATGTATACGTTCGGCAGCATACTACTCATTGGTTACGCTAATCCCTTATTACTCGTTTTGGTGCTACGTTGTGGACAGGGATGGAATTTTATACCAAACCTGAAGGGATTTTGTCCCATCACTTTAAGAATTTCTTCTTATTCTTGAGGGTAATTTCTAAAAAAGTGAAAGAATCTGCTTAACACACTGAAAGTAATGTCGTATGTATTATGTCAACTTAATCCGCGATTCCAGTCTTTCATCAACCCACCAAGTGGTTTCAACGAAATATCTCGTCCATCAAAATCTGACCAATTTTGCTATTGTCGAGATCAAGATCTACCTGTTTTTTTCATGGCGAGATATCGCATCCATCAAGATCTGGTCAGTTTTCTTTTAATGACGATAAATCTCGTCAAGACAACCATCAAGGGGGTTCATGATTGGAGTATAATTCCTTGGAAAAGCAGATTTACAGCGGCTATGGTAGTTGGTTAAAGCAATTTATTTGGTTATTCAATGTCACCTCTTTAGTATTTGGGGAAGAGGTCTCCTCCACAACATTGTTGAGGTTCGACTCTAGGATTTGGTCTCTGTACAATAACTATATTCCTAAACTTTACTAGGGGTGAGTAAGGACAAGGTGTGCGTTCGTAAGTGTGTCCAGTTAATGGAAAACGTATCTGATTGAAGATGTTTAGAGACTTGCAGATTAGTTTCACTGATGGAGTCGGTCGGAAGTGAGCACAAAAGTGGCGCAGACCAAGATAGGTTAAGTCACATTGGAACAATACAGTGGAGTATTGGCGATGATCCAGGATCAATTTCGACGGGAAATACTCGAAGACAAAACCTCGTAATTTTGAACCACAGCCAGATGATGAGGTCTACACCTAAGCAGACACCCCACTCTCCAAACTTCCGCACCTCTCCGTAGTGAGCACATTTGAGGCTCCGACACATTTAAGGTGTATCATCTCCACGTACATGATGGTCTTTGGTTGGATTGAGTCTCGAACTCCATCAACTGGGGTATCGTGGCACTTTTGCAGACCAAAGAAGGGCAGCGATGAAATGATATGCTCTTGTTTCACTCACAATTCTGTCAGATTTGAAATAACAAAACATTTCATGGTTTGCACTTCCCATTACATAGCACCAGGAAAACGCTTTGAAAAGTATTTTTTTAATTATAAAGATAAGTCGGAAGCAAATAAGAGTGTAATCATGTTAGTAAAGGGTTTGGGAGTGTGTGCTCAAAATGTAAAATTTTTATAAATTGTAAGAACAAATGAGTAATAAGTTCCAATATGATCTTTGAAGATTCGGTTTCGCACTTACCCAACCTGTGAAATATAAGTAGAGAGAGTATTGCTACTAAAAGGAGTTTCAAAACTTGTGACCAACGTGTAAACTAGTCACCACGTGACTGATTAAAAAAAATTTACTAGGTTGGTTAATGTGGTATTTTATGCCTCATTTGGCGAGATAACATCTTATAACAGCTTATATGTGTGAATGCGCATTTCTATAGAGTGGCGACAAAAATGGTGAAAACGCCAAAGTCTACTACTAAGTAGTGTGGACTAATCATATGATGAATCAATGGATTGGTGTCTTCTCCCGTCCAGTGGACCAATCAGATGATGAATTTTCGTTTTCACACACGGCTGACGAAAGTTGTCGAAGGGTCATGTTACTACAGATTTGGGTCACATGATGTTGGGCATAAAAAAGGTTACCATTTCTCTCTCTTTCTCTCTCTCTCATTCTGCTTTTATATTTCTTCTATGAAAAGGAAATTCCTCTCAGGTATTACTCTCTTCTGGATTGGTCCTGGATCATCGCCAATAGCCCGTTCTGGTGCTCCATTGCGATGTTAATTAAAATACCTTCCCACCTCACTCTATATTATCATTTCGCGCTGAACCTACAGTCACAGTCAGTATTATTACGGTCATCAGTTCTGGTCAAGGGTCAATTTCCTACTTGGATCTTCTTTTCCCTCGGAGTACTAGGGTAAATTTTACTGGAAGAGGTATCTCGTCATTAGCAAAATTGACCAGATCAAAAGGTTGACCAGAACGAGGTATCTCGTCGAAACCACTGAAGGGTTAAAAAACTTTCTCAAAGTGGTGACTTAAATGGAAGAATAATTGAGAAGCAGAAACAAAGGTACTCTATTTTGATGCCGCTGCATAAACGACTTCGTATTTTTCTAAAACATGCTTCAAAGTTAGGTTATAAAAATCCATCAAATTTCATTTTAAGATAAACCTCCCAACTACGGCCTCAAAGAACTCAAAAATTCTAAACTGAAACGAAATCGAATAGTTTAATGTTTGGTTGTCTTATGGGAGTGAGTTTAGTGAATATATTTATTTAACATCCTCTTTCGAAACGTACCGAAATGCATTTCTGGAAATATAGAATCCACAGGCAAGGGCCATAAAGAAAGAATTTATGACGAGTCGTTTCTAGTTTGCCATGATGTAAAATCGATTTCCCTTTTGCGTATGGGAAAGATGACTTTCGAAGCAGAAATCTTCTGGATAATAGAAGACATTTGTAGATCTTTTGTTTTGCATAGCGTATGTTGTCTAAATTTAAATCGCCTACGATGCTATTTTGAAGTATATATAAATACGTTTTGTTGTTTGATGGATTAGAGAGTGAATTTTAAACCTTTATTCAGTCTGGCTTACCGCTCTACGGAAACCATTGATGAGAAATTTGATTCAATTTATTTTGGCAGGAATGTAAGTGGAATTAATGATTGTATTTTTTGCAATACATTATATTGAGGGAAAACGAATGAGGCTTGTCGTTTTACCCCTTTTCGAGAGCGATGACAAAAGTGGGCAGCTGATGAGTTTCGCGAGTGCCCCGTTCTCGATGACCTTTCTCCAAACAATGCATTCGTATGTGATATTCGTTTAATTAAACTGGCAAGCAAGTTGTTTCGAGAGGTTTTTCAAAACTGCTTTGCTGTGACTTTTAGCGCTTCTGAGCATGGAATTCTCACATGTTTTGACAGTAACGTTTCCAGTAACAAAGAATGTTGTATCTTTAGGGTAAAGGGTCTACAGAACCTGAGGCATAGAGAGGAGAACGGGGTTGAAGAGGGCTAATTAAGGAGTATCTGGGGAAGGGACGAGTTGAGTTTTGGATTATCGGCTGTGCTTTGTTAACTCCGAGGGGAAATGAATATGGAAGTAGGATCTTGTCCCTTGCACGGAACTGTGTGTGGTGTCAATATGAAACAGGCTTTTGTATCAGACGCTGGCCACTACAGGACTGTTTTCGACGCGATGATAAACAAGGGTTAAAGGGATTGCTTGGGTTGGGATCTATAGCGCATGGGTTAAATTTGTATATCTTGCGCCGATCAACATCAAATAAATGGATGTCTGTTTTTGGGTTTTATGGCACAAGGTCCATATTTGGCCAAACACGACATCAAGTAGTAATCAGTTTTGTTAACTCCGACATCAGCTTTGTTAACTCCGACATCAGCTTTATTAACTCCGAAGGGAAATGAATATCGAAATAGGATTTTGTACCGTTCGCAGAACTGGTGTCAGTATGAAACAGGCTTTTGTATCAGACCCTGGCCACTACAGGACAGTTTTAGAATCAGTGATAAACCACCAGAAGGGTTAGAGGGGTTGATTGGGTTGGGATCTGTAGTGCACGGGTTAAATTTGTCTATTTTGCACCGAGAAACATCAATTAAATGGATGGTTGTTTTTCGGTTTTATGGCACAAAAGCCATATTTGGCCAAACACGACATCAAGTAGTTATCAGCTTTGTTAACTCCGACATCAGCTTTGTTAACTCCGAAGGGAAATGAATATCGAAATAGGATTTTGTACCGTTCGCAGAACTGGTGTCAGTATGAAACAGGCTTTTGTATCAGACCCTGGCCACTACAGGACAGTTTTAGAATCAGTGATAAACCACCAGAAGGGTTAGAGGGGTTGATTGGGTTGGGATCTGTAGTGCACGGGTTAAATTTGTCTATTTTGCACCGAGAAACATCAATTAAATGGATGGTTGTTTTTCGGTTTTATGGCACAAAAGCAATATTTGGCCAAACACGACATCAAGTAGTTATCAGCTTTGTTAACTCCGACATCAGCTTTGTTAACTCCGAAGGGAAATGAATATCGAAATAGGATTTTGTACCGTTCGCAGAACTGGTGTCAGTATGAAACAGGCTTTTGTATCAGACCCTGGCCACTACAGGACAGTTTTAGAATCGGTGATAAACCACCAGAAGGGTTAGAGGGGTTGATTGGGTTGGGATCTGTAGCGCACGGGTTAAATTTGTCTATTTTGCACCGAGAAACATCAATTAAATGGATGGTTGTTTTTCGGTTTTATGGCACAAAAGCCATATTTGGCCAAACACGACATCAAGTAGTTATCAGCTTTGTTAACTCTGACACCACCTTTATTAACTCCGAAGGGAAATGAATATCGAAATAGGATTTTGTACCGTTCGCAGAACTGGTGTCAGTATGAAACCAGGCTTTTGTATCAGACCCTGGCCACTACAGGACAGTTTTAGAAGCGATGATAAACCACCAGAAGGGTTACAGGGGTTGATTGGGTTGGGATCTGTATTGCACGGGTTAAATTTGTCTATTTTGCACCGAGAAACATCAATTAAATGGATGGTTATTTTTTGGTTTTTGGCACAAAAGCCATATTTGGCCAAACACGACATCAAGTAGTTATCAGCTCTGTTAACTCCGACATCAGCTTTGTTAACTCCGAAGGGAAATGAATATCGAAATAGGATTTTGTACCGTTCGCAGAACTGGTGTCAGTATGAAACAGGCTTTTGTATCAGACCCTGGTCACTACAGGACAGTTTTAGAATCGGTGATAAACCACCAGAAGGGTTAGAGGGGTTGATTGGGTTGGGATCTGTAGTGCACGGGTTAAATTTGTCTATTTTGCACCGAGAAACATCAATTAAATGGATGGTTGTTTTTCGGTTTTATGGCACAAAAGCCATATTTGGCCAAACACGACATCAAGTAGTTATCAGCATTGTTAACTCCGACACCAGCTTTGTTAACTCCAAAGAGAAATGAATATCGAAGTAGGATCTTGTATCTTGTGCAGAACTGGTGTCAATATGAAACCGGCTTTTGTATCACACGCTGGCCACTACAGGACAGTTTTAGACGTGATGATAAACCACCCGAAGGGTAAGAGGGGTTGATTGGGTTGGGATCTGTAGTGCATGGGTTAAATTTGTCTATTTTGCTCCAAGCAACATCAATTAAATTGATGGTTGTTTTGGTATTTTATGGCACAAGGGCCATATTTGGCCAAACACAAGAATACGACGTCAAGTAAGACAAACACACAGTGATCATTTTGCTAACACGGAAGAGAGAAATACACTCATTGAGGAATACAACTGACAGAGGTCAAATAAATTGATATACACAAAGAAAGTTTTACCGATGCAGAAGAGAAAGAGAGAGAGAGAGAGAGAGAGAGAGAGAGAGAGAAATGCACTTAATAAGAATCAAACCAGGAGCACCCCCAACTCGCAGGTTGCTAGCACAGTAGGCAATCCCTCTGAACCGTGGCAACCAGGATGTTAAAGTGTATTGTTAAAAATATTTCAAAGCCCATAGCGTTGATGGGAAGGGATTTCTGTTAAATATATTCTACCGTAATTAGTAACATTTAAAAACGTTTATTTAATTTAAAATTAAATAAACCTTAAATTTAAAAATAAATTTGAAATTAAAGTTTAATTTAAAAACGCATCATTTTCGTGTCTTTTATTTCAAATAAACAAGTTTTTAAGTCTCCGCTCTATATTTCTCCTCACTACACATCACTCTATTTTCTAATCTCCGTAAATCGCAATAAATCGAAAGGTAAAATCAATTTCCCTTTTGCCGTTTGTGTTTTTTCCCTATCGTATTTGGAAAGACATAAAAATTTTTTTTTCGAAATTAGTATTTTTGTCTAGTATTGAAATATAATGTATCGGTCTTCTATATTTGCTGATCCAATAACTCCTTTTAAAACATTATTCTGACATTTACTACTCTTGAACCGGAGTTTTATAGAATTCTGGAGGGCATATTTGGAGTTTTGGAGCATATCTGTAGTTCAGAACTTCTTATAGTACATATAATTTGATATATAGTTCGTTGAGTTTTATGGCGCAGGAACAGGCTACATCCAAAACAATTAAACTAAAAGCAATTGGCGATAAAAGATAGAAACGACATTAAAAATAGTATATTTTATCTGTAAGAGTAGCTGAACTTTAACGTATTTTGCAAAGTTAGTTATTCAACTAAGATTACCTAAAAATCAAAATAATATTTTTAAGTTTCCTTTAATGTCCTATTTTAGGTCAGCAGAGGGGGCTAGAAACATTGCAAAATCCCCATCGGATAACATTGAGTATTTTTACGATAAATTCACATAAACTTTTGTACACTCATTCTTTAGAATCCTGCGGGAAACTTAGGCTGCATATTAACCCCATTCAATTTATCCTGGGTTTGCAGAAGAGGTTAAAAATAATTCGAAATCCCCATAGGAATAACATTGAGTATTTTTACGATCATTGCCAGACTAATTCACAATAAATTTCACACATTCCTTCTTTAGAATCCTTCGGAAAACATAGGCTATATATCAACCCCCTTTCTATTTGTCCTGGGTTGGTAGGGGAAAGGTGGACGACAATTCGAAATTCCATTGGAATAAAATTTAAAATTATTACGATATGACAAACAATTTAACCCGCGCAACCTCGAGTAATTCAGATCGTATGTATAATTCAGGTATGCTCCAGCAGAAACACGATTATCTCCGTACGAATACAATCGTTCCTATACTTAGCTTCAAGCTCCTGATTTAGACGGGTTGTTTCCGGTAAGATTTCCTAGCAGTCCCCTTTTCTTACATCCCTAAGGAAATCTTCAGTCGTAACACTTCTCTTTTTCATTCCCCAAGAGATTGCAATGATAGTCTTGTCCAAGGAATGTTTATCAACATTTCAACGCAACAAATGAGGTGCACTTTAACATGGGGCATGGTAGTATTGTCTGGCGGATCGTCACTTACACGTGTTACTGGAGCTGGCTAGTTTATTATTTAGAAGAAGAGCGTTAATCTTGATTATATACAGATACAAGCTCGCCCTGAAACTTTTATCAGCAGAAAAGAATACCAAAATAGGTTCGAGACATTGCATTGAATCCAAATGATCTCTGTGGGCTATTCATGTTTGAAGACAGGTTGGATTTAGGTTTTAAATTCTGAATTCTGAATTTTATCTCAATTATAAATCATTAATGGTTCGTTGGGTTGGGTTTTATGGCGCAAGGACCATATTTGGGCAGCACAAAATAAAGTCAAGTAATGAACATAAGGACAATTTTACTTTTGTCGTATATAGTGGAAAACTTTGGAATAAATATACTATTTTTAAGCTGAAAACCAAACCGAACATAAAAATGGGTTCTAAGCATAGAATTATAATAATCTGTAGGAGCTATTGAATTACCTTTTAGGTTTTATCACTTTTCCCCGATTGACTTTATGACTTTTTCTGAAACATTTATAAAAATTAAATTGGCTATATAGACCTTTCCCTGCATCCGTCATGCATAAGAAACATACCTATTTTTACAGTAACGAGTCTTTTGACGGGTTTAATGTTTTATGTACTTTTACAATATTGTCTGCTCTTTCACCATTCATACACCGGAGCAAAATAACGCGCTCATACCATTATACAGAAAAATAAGTATATAAATTTTATTCAAGTTAAAGACAGATTGACATGTACTATTCCTTTACTGAGCCTAAAATATATTACAAATCTCCGATAGTCCTGCCTTAGTAATTTGAAATGGCTATAAGAAAAACTAAGTTTATCCTTAAGAATCAGGAAATTCACACTGTTCAGGGAACACATTTTTTTTTCAAGAAATGCTTGAGAACCAAAACAAAGTGATTCATTTTCGCAATCACAAAGAATGTGGAAAATAAGTTTTGAAATACCCTGCATAATTAGTACTGAACTACGATTTTAACAGTACGAATTCTCATTTCCAAGTATATTTTATCATGATAATACACTGTTTATGAAGAAATTTCGTGCTACAGACAAATTGTTCGGGTTAAAGACAGATTGAAGTGTAACTGTTCCATCACTAAAAATCTTATACATTTCTCCGATATTCCTATCTTAATAGCCTGTAATGGAGATTTAAAAAACTGAGCATGGAATTCGCATTGTTCAGGGAACTCATTTGTTTTCAAGAAATGCTTGAGAACCAAAACAAAGTGACGCAGTTTACACAGTCACAAAGAATAAGGGAATAAGTTTCCCTTAACGTATGAGAACTTACACAAATTGGACCCTTAGAGATTCCTAACATAGGAAGTTGCCTTTAAAGGTGTTTTCAAAAGCTTATTATATCTGAACGAAATCCTTTTTCACCTATATCGGAAAAAGAAGCTTACAATTCTGCAATACCCTGCTGTGTGTATATGGTTTTAATAGTATGAGGACTTGGGATTAAATATCTTTACTATGGCGCGGAGATCATTACTGTCTCCTGATACCTTAAATTCGCATCATTAATCACAATATCCAACTACTATTTACAATATTACATTATTTTGTGCTTTTTTTATTACTTTCATTTATTTTATTTATTTGTACTATTTATCTGCTTTATTGATTTATTGTATTTAGTTGTTTTATTTATTTATTGTATTTATTTGTTTTATTTATTTATATTTTATTACAGTATTTTGTGATTTTTTTAATGGAACTGTTCCGCTTTAAAAGGTCTAATTTTCAAGTGGAATTTAATTTATTTTATTACTTTTAATACTAATTGTTAATTTGAGATTTTGAGATTAGTAATAATGATTTTCCTTTGAACACGCTTAAACACACACACAATACAATCCCCAAGATGTATTCACGAGTTAATTATTAGGAGAATTCATCAATATTTACCTTCATTGAACCCACTAGTCAACAATACTACTGCTTCTTAGACAAAGTGCTTGAAAGTGCTTTTTTTTGCAAAGTGCTTAGAAGTAAGTGTTGGCTGCACCAAATAAAGATTGATTTATCTTGAATTTCCCACTGTTTTTTAACTTAAAAGTTCAATACAGCTCCAGTAATTTTTTTACATTTAATCGTTTTACCATGTTTATACACTGGAAGGAATCGCTATTTTGTCAATTCCAGAGTGAGCGTAAAGACCTCCATTACACTTCAAAAAGTCCCTAGAGAAGTTGTCATTTCTAAAGTTCTGCTAAAGCCAGAATTGGCCACATTGCATCTCTGGCCTACTTGAATCGTTCTCACCTTTTTGACTCCAACAAGGGCCTTATTTGACTTGACGAAGAAGAGACTTTGGAGTATATCTCTTGTTCGAATGCACTTGAGACAACATTTTTTAGAATTCTCTTAAAGAAAATATGCGATTAATCTTCTATTCCTTCTGTTTTTTCTGATGTTTCTTTAATGCATATTGCTTCGCTGGTTTATAGAAGACAACACGAAATCGACGTTAATATCGACCGGACTCAGCATAAAGTTTTAACCATACTCCCAGTCAGACACTAATGTGTTCAAACTGCTATTTATTTCCAACGTATTGTACAACTAAAAAATACTTTCCATGCTGTTTCATAGGGACCCTCTTGTCCCATGTGATGAGGCAAATGTAAGCCAAGAACTGTTTTCTTGTTTGCAATCTAATAGCATTGAGAAGGGGAGTGAGACAAGAACATAACATTCTATTCACATCTTCCATTTGGTTTGTACAGCTTCCAAAATTCGAAGTGCTGTAACAGTGATACTAATCCATAGGTCTCTTCCAAGCATTTACAGAAGGTGACAGTGTCTACTGTAAACACACTCACGTTTCTTATATTCAGTAGACTCACTTATCTCCTACGAACTTCTCCTCAACTCAAGTATATTGCTTGATATTGTTCATCTTCTATTTGGAGAAGGATGGACAAATATGGCCCTTGTGCCATAAGAACTAATCAACCAGCCCCGCTAACTTAGCCCTCCAAGTGATTTCGACGAGATATCTCGTCCATGAAGATCAAACTAATATTGCTAATGACGAGGTATCTCATAATCAAAATATTGCCAATTTTTTTTTATGATGACGAAACCAGTATATGGTCACTTGTTTCTAATGACGAGATTTCTCGTCCATCAAGATCTGGTAATGACGAGTTATCTCGTCCATTCAGGATCTGGCCAGTTTTGCTAATGACGAGAAACCTCGTCAAGCCAACTACCAAGAGGGTTAAATGTAAAGACAAGATATTTAAGGAGATTTAATGGTGGTAATTCTGGAACCCAACGAACAAAGCATGCAATGCAGAATCAAGACAATTCTAACTAGGAGACACTACCATTTCCATTCAGTCAAAATAAAATAATACCATATATTTCCTTAAAAATTAAAGACAGTCACACCAATGCCTCAAAACCCCCATGTATTATCCTTCAATTACTTTCGAGACAGTGTGTAAACATATCGTGGAGTGTTATGACAAACGCATGAAAGAAGTCATATACGCTACAGGAAGTTTGTTTGATATTAAAATGTCGCATGCTTTGTAAGAAGAAAGATGATTCGTTTATTATTGTTTTAGAAGGATGTTCCGCCAACTATTGCCATCCAGCACAAGCACATTGTCGTAGTGCATGGGCGACAATTTGGCAATTTGGCAGAGTCGGTAACGCTCATTTGGCATCCTCTCAGAATGCTTTGACATTTTAATCAACGAGTCACTTAAAGTTAATGAACGCGCAAAGGAATGGAACTAAATTCAATACTTAAAGAATTAATTTAAGGGTTAAGAATATCCAGCCTTTCATTCACGAATGGAAAGCGACAATTATCGACAAACAATACCGTTGTGTTGAATGAAATGTTATTATAACAGAACATAAACTCTTGTATTTTATTACGTTTTATATATACCTAAGAAATTTCTGCTGTTAAACTTTTGCTATAATTCAGCGATTACTAAAACTAATGTCATGGCTTTTTTTATTGAATAAGTGTTTCGATTTGTATGTAATTTAGTTGTCTATTGCTTTTAGTAATGTATACATTAGTTTAAAGGTCAGCAATGGTCCAGTTGGTAGCGTCGTGGATTAGAAACAGGAGAGTTGGGAGTTCGAAATTTGATCCAACCAAAGACCGTTGTGTACGCAGGGACTAGTACACGTTAAATCGCATGGTGAGGACATTTGGAGAATATCAGGTCAAGTGTTGACCTCATCCATCGACCTTTGTTAAAAATTGTGAAGTGTTATCCTCGGATCTTTCTATTCGGGATTGACCCTGAACCATCACCAATAGCCCGTTGTGTTTCTCCAGTGTGACGTAAACTCAACTACTTACCTACTACCCTTACGAAATGTTTTAAAAATAAAGTTTAATTAAGACAAAGTAACTATTGAAAACGTTGACATGAAATGAAAACATAAGCATGATTCTTTTTCAAGAGAAGTATATCACTTGTATTCCTAAATATTTAAATGCATGTTGGATTAAGGATTATATCACAATGGCTGAACATTTTTTTAAATAGATTATTTGCTGAAAGAAACTAATTAACTTTCTCTGTACTCCTCTAAATAAATATTGGACAAACCCTCATTACGCAACTAAAATTCAAAGGAATATGAGGTTTAGCCCTTTATATGGTACATTCGTAAACAGCTAATATTATCTAAAGTAAGGAAGAGAAAATAATGGCTATTGAAAGTTATAAATATTTTCTTTACGGATAAATTTATATCTCCCTCTGTGATCTTTTCCTTTGTGATAAAAAGATTATAATTTCCACTCTACCTTAAATATCACGAACCGAAAGTTCGTACAAAGACTATGAGAGAAAAATGGGGTTCTCTTTCAGTTTAAAAGTTTTTGGCTTTATCAAAGTACTAAATTAAAAGGATTTTTCTTATTCTCGTTAAATGTGTATTTAAGACAGTTTTATTATCTACACCGAAAGACACTAAATCACAAACCGAAACTTCGTACATTGACTTTGAAAGAAAAATAGGGTTCTTTTTCTCAGTTTAAGCGTTTTTGGTTTAATCAGACTACTAAATTAAAGCGATTTTTCTTATTCTCGTTAAATGTGTCTGTAAGACAGTTTTATTGTCTACACTGAAAGACACTAAATCACAAACCGAAACCTCGTACATTGACTTTGAAAGAAAAATGGGATTCTCTTTCTCAGTTAAAATTTTTTTGGTTTTATCAAGGTGCTAAATTAAAGTGACTTTTCTTATTCTCGTTAAATATGTCTGTAAGACAGTTTTATTGTCTACACTAAAAGACACTAAATCACAAACCGAAACTTCATACATTGACTTTGAAAGAAAAATGGGATTATCTTTCTCAGTTTAAACGTTTTTGGTTTAATCAGGCTTCTAAATTAAAGCGATTTTTCTTATTCTCGAAAAATGTGTCTTTAAGACAGTTTTATTATCTACACTGAAAGACACTAAATCACAAACCGAAACCTCGTACATTGACTTTGAAAGAAAATGGGATTCTCTTTCTCAGTTTAAACGTTTTTGGTTTAATCAGGCTACTAAATTAAAGCGATTTTTCTTATTCTCGAAAAATGTGTCTTCAAGACAGTTTTATTATCTACACTGAAAGACACTAAATCACAAACCGAAACCTCGTACATTGACTTTGAAAGAAAAATGGGATTCTCTTTCTCAGTTAAAAATTTTTTGGTTTTATCAAGGTGCTAAATTAAAGTGACTTTTCTTATTCTCGTTAAATATGTCTGTAAGACAGTTTTATTGTCTACACTAAAAGACACTAAATCACAAACCGAAACTCATACATTGACTTTGAAAGAAAAATGGGATTCTCTTTCTCAGTTTAAACGTTTTTGGTTTAATCAGGCTACTAAATTAAAGCGATTTTTCTTACTCTCGAAAAATGTGTCTTTAAGACAGTTTTATTATCTACACTGAAAGACACTAAATCACAAACCGAAACCTCGTACATTGACTTTGAAAGAAAATGGGATTCTCTTTCTCAGTTTAAAAGTTTTTGGTTTTATCAAGGTACTAAATTAAAGTGATTTTTCTTATTCTCGTTAAATGTGTCTGTAAGACAGTTTTATTGTCTACCCTGAAAGACACTAAATCACAAACCGAAACTTCATACATTGACTTTGAAAGAAAAATGGGATTATCTTTCTCAGTTTAAACGTTTTTGGTTTAATCAGGCTTCTAAATTAAAGCGATTTTTCTTATTCTCGAAAAATGTGTCTTTAAGACAGTTTTATTATCTACACTGAAAGACACTAAATCACAAACCGAAACCTCGTACATTGACTTTGAAAGAAAAATGGGATTCTCTTTCTCAGTTTAAACGTTTTTGGTTTAATCAGGCTACTAAATTAAAGCGATTTTTCTTATTCTCGAAAAATGTGTCTTCAAGACAGTTTTATTATCTACACTGAAAGACACTAAATCACAAACCGAAACCTCGTACATTGACTTTGAAAGAAAAATGGTATTCTCTTTCTCAGTTAAAAATTTTTTGGTTTTATCAAGGTGCTAAATTAAAGTGACTTTTCTTATTCTCGTTAAATATGTCTGTAAGACAGTTTTATTGTCTACACTAAAAGACACTAAATCACAAACCGAAACTCATACATTGACTTTGAAAGAAAAATGGGATTCTCTTTCTCAGTTTAAACGTTTTTGGTTTAATCAGGCTACTAAATTAAAGCGATTTTTCTTACTCTCGAAAAATGTGTCTTTAAGACAGTTTTATTATCTACACTGAAAGACACTAAATCACAAACCGAAACCTCGTACATTGACTTTGAAAGAAAATGGGATTATCTTTCTCAGTTTAAAAGTTTTTGGTTTTATCAAGGTACTAAATTAAAGTGATTTTTCTTATTCTCGTTAAATGTGTCTGTAAGACAGTTTTATTGTCTACCCTGAAAGACACTAAATCACAAACCGAAACTTCATATATTGACCTTGAAAGAAAAATGGGATTATCTTTCTCAGTTTAAATGTTTTTGGATTTATCAGGCTACTAAATTAAAGCGATTTTTATTATTCTCGTTAAATGTGTCTTTTAAACAGTTTTATTATCTTCACTGAAAGGCACTAAATATCACGAACCGAAACATCGAACATTGGCTATGAAAAAAAATGGAGTTCTCTTTCTCACTTTAAAAACTTTTGGTTTTATCAAGGTAATAAATTAAAGTGATTTTTCTTATTCTCGTTAAATGTGTCTTTTACACAGTTTTATCGTCTTCACTGAAAGACCACAACCACGAGAAAAACAAATTCCCTGCCATATAGATTTACTACAACTTCCAAAAAAATTTCTCATAACTTCGAAATAAAGCATAAAGCAACCCAAATCGAATCACGAATCGGAATACATTCGGCATCTCGGACTCTCAAAATTTGAAACGAAACAAAATTCGAATTCCGGTTTCCGACATGCAAACAACGTATCGCGTTTACCCGAAACAGAATACAGGAGCTGTTTTCCGAGAAATTTCTATTTCGTTCGTATCGTTTCACGTTTGGCAACATAAATATTTGATTTGTGGTCAAGGAATGCGAAACTCGAAACATTTGTGATGTCTTCAAAATATGTGTATTTACAAGTATTTTAGTTGTTTTTGCATTCCCAATTCTTATAAAAAGTAGAATACGCCACTTGACAAGGTTGACTCGTCGAATGACAGACTCCAAAAAGGAGAGTCTTTCTTGAAATGGTTAATATCACCTCACCTTTTGGCGTAAGTGATTACTTTCGTATAGAGCAAGTGTATTGTGAAGGTGGGTTTTCTTTAGAATTTCGATTTCTACTTAGATTTGAATTCATAGGAATACTTTGCTTCTAGCTTCAGAAATATTGATTTGTTTCAACTAAACTGCATAAGTTTTAGCTTGAAGAAATTGATAGATTCAATATCAGTGTGTAATAGATTTCTAACACTAACTATTATTGTTGCGTCACATGTAGAAATTACTTGTCCGAGCCTTGGCACTGCTTATTGAGTCACTTGCGGAAATGACTTTTGTTTGAAACTTGACACAGATTATTGAGCCATTTGCAGAACTTATTTCTGTCTTAAACTTAACAGTGATTACAACTGTCTGAAATTTTTGATATTGATTACTGAGTCATATGCGGAAATTAATACTGCCTGCAACTTGGCACTGACTATTGAGTCATTTTATTATTTATAACGAGACTTCTTGGGTTTTAACTTATCCACTATTATCAGTTTTGACTGCAGGAGACAGTACAGAGCTGAAGAGTATGATGTATTGGAAAGAAACTGCTTGATTTTGCTTATCAGTGGAACATTATAGAAGTCTATGTTTTATTGACATACAACTATAATATTGCGAACATTTGATTTAAATTTTTAGTAATGTTTTATTAAAGAAGTTTTTAAAAATTGTTCCTTGACTAGTTACATAACGTTTTCTGTCGATAATCTCTAATATGCCGTGCTAGTCAAAAAGGCAACATTTCCAAGCTTTACTTTTAGGGTTAACGGTAGTTTAAATGCTGAATATAAATTTTTTTGATTCGTCACACCTCGAGAAAACAGCGTTCTCAAAAAGCATTTGATGGTGATCACACAGTTATCTAGAGTTCTTAACATTCTTGGTGGTTGGTGCCTTGACGAGGAATCTTGTCATCATCCAAACTCACCAGACCTCGACGTGGAAGAGGTATCTCATAATTAGAAGAAAAGTGACCATATCTTGATCTCGTCATCATAAAAAAAAAATCAGCAATATCGTGATGACGAGATAGCCGGTCAGTACCAAAATTGGCCGGATCTTGAACAAGATATCTCTTCAAATTCACTTGGAGGGTTAAGTGATAGTACGGTGACATGTAACACTAGGTAAAGCTTGGAGGTAATGTCATTTTGACCAGCACGGCGATATCATCAGTTCCTTTGAGATGATAGTTTGAAGAATTTTCAATGCCTAAACTTCTTGCTTCTTCTTACAGGCTATGGACATTCTACTCCTGCAACTTGGGGTGGCAAAACTTTCTGCATGTTCTACGCATTAGCTGGTATCCCGTTAGGCCTCGTGATGTTCCAAAGCATTGGTGAACGGCTGAACACTTTTGTAGCTTACCTCCTGAAACACGGAAAGCGCTGTTTGAAGATGAGGAACACCGAAGTGTCCGAGACGAACCTGATATGCCTGGTTTCGATCCTGTCCACCGTCGTGATGACCACCGGCGCCGCGGCCTTCTCCAAATACGAGCGCTGGGACTACTTCGACGCCTTCTACTATTGTTTCATAACCCTAACGACTATCGGTTTCGGCGACTACGTGGCCTTGCAGAAGGAGAGCGCTCTACAGAGCAAGCCCGAGTACGTGGCCTTCAGTCTGGTGTTCATCCTGTTCGGACTGTCGGTCGTGTCCGCTGCGATGAACCTTCTGGTGCTGCGGTTCATGACGATGAACACCGAGGACGAACGACGCGACGAGGCGGAGGCTCAGACTGCCGCCCAAGAAGCCGTCAGGTTGGAAGGGGACGTCATCACCGCCAACGGATCCATTATATCGGGCCACGACCCCAACCTGTCCTCCGAGGTGGACGAGATCACATCGGTGTGCTCGTGCACGTGCTACGGCCACAAACGGACGTCAAAGAACGGCTACTTCCGTAGATCGCCGAGCAGTAACAAAATTCATTTGCTTCCCATGAATACATTAGCCGTCGAGAACCGGGTAATAAGTGATCAGCCACAGGAAGGGAACCTCGTTCAAGCTAACTCAGCTCTCTACTTCCCTTACGATGATATCAAAAATAAACGTGCCTCGATATGATTGTAAGTTGTCCATACAGGTGCGGACCGAAAGGGGAACACATAACAAAATGCACGTGCCGGGAGCACCAATTTGCGATATTTTTAACGCCAAACCTAACACTTTTACTACAAGTGCAAGAGCTAATTGATTACAAGACCAAAGTTTTAGATATTTTCTGACGCTATAAATGTACATAATATGGGGTCCAGTGTTTGGAGCAACCTATTTTTATACTTCATTGAGAAATAACTTATGTTTATTGGAAGAAATACGTGCTCTCAGATATTGAGAATACCGTCGAAACCTACTTTGTTTTTTATAGATAATTTCTGCATTCAGTGTCGATTACGGCACTGGATGAAAAGTGCTTCCCAACCGTACTATTACGGCATTCTGTATTGCCTGCTTGCACGTCTGTGCAGCTATGTTTTTTCTTAATGTTTTGAAAGAGCTGATATCCTTACTCCTATCTTTGCCATCTTAAATTAGAGTTATAGCGCTATGACTAAAAACCAGTCCTATATAATTCCAATTTTGAATACTTCATTCTTTTCAAGCGTGAATGTGATTACTTATAATTCACAATTACGAATTTAAAGTCGTTGAGCTTTAAACTTATTCCAAGACACACACAATAGTGTTGTAAAAATCTTATTCATAATTTAATCTTCTTAGTGTTTGATACATTTAAATGTAAAATATGTTAGGACTAGGAATTTCTTTTGAATATACAAAATGTTTTTGGCATTTCGCTGAAACTTCTAGCATTTCTAGATAGCTGAGAGATCAAGAATGAATGTTTTAATCTAAGTCGTTTTAACACAAAATAAGTAGTGTGATCTTTTTAGACTTTCCAATTCGTCTAAAGATTCCAAGGTTTTACCAAAAATTATTAAAATAATAAATGAATTACAGTTTAAAAGAACTTTAATAACTGCCAAAGAGTCAGTTGTTTTCGTTTCTCACGAACCTAATACCGCTCTTACAATCATAAAATGTCAATTGCAACTCATTTTCTGGAACTTTGTTCCAGATAAATATTTTTATCTTAACAGGTTGCGTTATTCTTGCCTGATACTAATACATTAATGAATTTGTTAATATTACATGTAATATGTAATTAATATACATGTAAATATGTACTATACTCAAATGAATATATATAATATTTAACTGGTTTCATCCTTTATATATATTTTCAAATTGAAAACGCCTATGATTCCGTCTAATATATGAACAGCCGGAAGTATCTGGCATTATAATACACACACGATTTGAAGTGACACAACCTAAAAAATCGGTTACAGCTTCTGTGGTGCTTTATAGATTTTGATATGCTTCAGTAATTAACACGTGCTCAATTTTTGTTTCATCATTACGCAATTGTTTCCTTCTAGTTGGCTTACAGGAACTTTAGAAATTTGACTGAATAAAAGTCGCATTTTTATTTACATATATGTTGATTTCAATGTGTTTAATGTTTTTATATCAGTCTAAACCTTCTAATAAATGCACAAATTCCATTAACAGATGCAGTTTTTTTTATAGAAGTTGAAATGATCAAATAGTGTAAAAATATAAAGAACAGCTGCATTGCTTATATTCAAGAAATAAAATAATCATACTCTAAAATGTATTAGTGCAATATTTGTGCAACGCATCTTGATGCCATCCTAATTTGAGATGTTTTTTAATATATTCTTCAAAATTGATTAATTTTGATTGTTTAAAAATTGCCTATTTTCAAGATCAGGGAAGGTGATGACGTTTTAGAGTGATAAGGAAGGAATTAAATTTCATGAACGTTTCCATTATAGCTCACAAATTTAATTAAGTATGATTACAAAAACGAGGATTGTGTGATCTTACCGATTCGTTAGTGTTTTACGGTAAATTGATAGTGGCATTGGGTTTTTTTAAACAGAAATTTAAGTTTTAGAACAAAACTACGCTTCTTTAATTCATCAGAAACCAATCGCACAAAATGTACAAAAATTTCGCCGGCCAAACTTAACTCTTGCGCAAAACATTTTCTCTGTCCATTAACAATGATTGTTATAAATCCTGTATACACTTTAACTGATGAATTATTGTAAATCATGTTTTTTTACCTGTTAAATAAAGCTACTGGTTATGAACTTATAATTTTCCCTTAAAGTGAGTGTAATTTTGCATTTTGAATGGGAAATGTTGTAAAACAGAGTATCATTGCACAAATTAACATACACACTCTAATGTTTCCTCACACATATACATAAACATTACTGTTATGATAAGCTACATCTTTTTAAAATGCTCTGTAATATATTAGACATCAGTTTTCTAGTATAATGGTTATAGGAATTTTCCAATTAAAAATAGCATTACTAAGTAGTAACTTTAACACATATGTGCATACATATTCTAGATATTTAAGAAATGAAGGTCTTTGTAGACCTATACATTAATACCCAACTTGCGATGGATCATAAACGAGAGTGTGATTAAATTTTCAGCCTCCCCCCGACTTCAAAATATAATTTAAAATTTTTACTCAATCTATTACTTTTAAATATAAATCTGTCAAATCTTTTCTCTTCTTATTTATCCCACTTGGCCTTGTCTGAGCTGGACCAAGCCCAAAATACCGTTAGCCATGCGATAACTGCGAGACTTTTTAAGATATCCTTCATAACGACTCCAATACAGGAAAAAGGTGCTCAAGAGAAGCCGAAGCGATCGTCCACTTGGTGATAGGCGGGGAATCCTTTTCTCCTCGTAATGAGTCCCATGGAGTTCATACAAAGACAGCAACGGACTTTTTAAGGAATCCTCCCTAATGACAACAATACAGGAAAAATGTGCTCAATAGAAGCCGAGGCGGTAGTGCACTTGTTGCAAGATGGGAAATCATTTTCTTTCCGTAGTGAGTTCTGAGATTCCTGAGTTTACTGAGACTGATATTTTAAGAAATCCTACCTAGTAAATCGAATAAAGGAAAAAAAAGTGCCCAAGTGATTCCGTACATTTGCAAGATGGAGAATTATTTTCTCCCAGTACAAATTTCATGGACCTTAAATGTCCACTTCTGAATCTTGAAAAGGCTATAGGATTCACCCTGTTTCCAGAAATCTTAAGGGTTGCACTTAGACGTATGCCTTGATACCAGCTCAAGATGTGTTAGTCCAAATCTTTGCCTTCGTGCACATCTCCTCAAAAGTTGACCTAATCGATGCTGGTTGTTGTAGATAGCCATCATCTGCCAATTTATTGGCTGTTATTTTTCTTTCAGATCAACGTGGGAAGGGATCTACTAAATATGCATTTCAAGATTTGGAAACTACGATTCCTTCAGTTTTATATTGCAGGCATGTTTGCTTATGATTATAGTTTCGTCTATAGCCCTTCAATTATCCAGATGTTAAATTTGGGGTCCTATTGGTTGGACCCAAGGGGGGTTGGGTTTATTATTGGGTTTATTAAAAAAATTACGCGTGATTCACCACATCATCAACAGACTGAAACACACATAGAACAGAACAATGATCTACTCTTGATTTTAACCCGATGTTATCAGCAGATTTTCATGAAAATACCATTACAGTTTTTCCTTGCTCATTCTTGCTCCCGTCAATGAAGATCTGTATGGAGTCACTTTGGATGTTATTTACCACCTCCAAGGGCAGCAAGTAAGGACGAAGTGATTTGGATGTTGCATCTTATTTGTTGGAGACTAGTGGTCTGTGCGAAAAAAGATGCTAGAGTGCTTCTAGGTTAGGCTAAAGCAGCAACTCAGACAAGGTCAAGTTTTCTGATTGTTGTTATTGAAACGGAAAAATTACCCGCTTTTGCACTTAAAAAACAAAGTTTATGCGACTAACAACTGCTTGGTTCTTGTTGACTCTTAAATACTTTTGCGCTGTTTTCATGATTAGTAAACAGAATTTTAACACGTCAGATTGAGCACATCTGTTTTACGCACTTGATGAATCCAATCGTGGAAAATCCCCGGCACTGAAGGAAAAGTGGGATGATGAAACACGAGACTGCCAGTACGAGAGTTAAAAACTCTAGAGAATTTTAAATCAGTTGTGGCTTTTTTTTTTTTATCATATGCAATTCATATTTCTTTTAGAAGAATGTTGTATTTTTATAAACCATTATACAGTAATTTTTCAGGGGTTCAAATTTCAATTTCCTGATGATAAAATATTTCCATTTCAAAATACCGTTATACATAAAATATGGTCATTGCTTCCCCCCCCCCATTTTACTCTGTTAAAATTCATTCCAGAGATTAGTAGAAATTTGGCAACTAGTTTATGCAACTAGTTTATTTGGAGAGTTGAATTTTTTTTCCACCAACGTCTTAGATAAATGTACTTTTTTTTACAAAACCACACAATCGTTCTGATTATATAAGATTCTTCAACTTTATATGAATTTTAACAGTTAGACTTATAAAACATGGAAGTACTATTTTGAGTGTGAAATAATTCACTAAACGCTTGAAAGTTAGTAAAACAGCATTCATAATTTCAGTTGTTTACATTTTTGAAAAATTAAACATTATAAATGAATGCTCAACTGTTAAACGTAATTGTTAGGCATCATTTTGATAAAAAAAACACGCATTCACTCTTTTAAAGTTATACTTAATTTTCTCACGATTCTCTTAAGTTATGTGAAAATATGCGTATATTTAATTTAAATTACTTGTTTTTTTTATACAAACAATAAAGGACACATTTACAAATAAATTTCTTAAAGTTCAACGAGCCTTAAATATTTTTAAAAAGCGTAATGCTTTTTATGCAAAAAGAATATATCTACTTATAACTAATATCTACAAATATCTACTTATAACTAAGACATAATATGAATATAAAAGTAAGAATTTTATGATATTAACAGTCGGAACCATTTTTTTATTGCATGCAATACACATTAAAAGTTAAAGCGCCCTATACTGGACAACTTATGAATATATAGAGGTAATAGTACAGATATCAATTCTTATTAAAACACCGAAAAGTGTGCTTTCTCTCTAAAAATACTTTTTCAGTATGAAGAGAGCTAGTATTAATTTAGATTCTTATAGAGAGTAAATGTTTTTAAACTTGTATTATTATATTTAATATTTTGTTTCATTTGTAAAGTACATTTTCAGCCCCTGTAGAGGGAACGAATGACATTCTCTTCGAGTGCCTCCAGTTTTCAATTTCAGAAAGTTTCTGTTTCGATCACAATTGTGAGGATATCGATGCGCTGTCACAGAACAACTCCAGGAACGACTTTTAAATCAATTTCATGTGGAAACCATTGTTTTGTCTTCAAAGAAAATATACTTAATCACCTTTCTCACTGTCGTTCATCGAAAATGCAACACTAACAAAGACTCGTGAAGCAGCAATGAAATTCATTTCAGCCCTTGACGTTTATGATCTAGGTTTAAGGGAGGTAGCAGTACACAGAAGTCGAGCTACGAGCATTCTGGTGGCAGACATCATCTGATGTTTCACCATCCTCAATTGAAGTGTTAACTTTGTGGATGTAGCCGAACGATTCGTCACCACCTTGCGGTTATCCTCCCTTTCTGATGGGTCCGTAGGTACTCCAAATCCATTATGACGACGCGTACAACCTTAGTTAATCCATTGTCTCCAAGTACAAACTATTGTACTCGCTCTACGCGTACAGCAATATTACGATACGACTTAACCGCCTTCTCTCTCAACTTAATTTTTCCTCTCTCAAACTTCGTCAACCATTCACAATATCTCGTTTTTGTAACGAGGCATGCTGCCGTACTAGGAGGCCTAGGTGCAGAATTATATTCAGTGTTCTGCAACACAACTCCAAGCAATTGCAATTGTTCTGCAGGCCTTTTGTCCGAATTTTGAAAACTGCAGTAAAATCAAAAACAGAAGTAAAACACAACTATCGGCTAAATATGTATTAAATATTTATAATAAAACACATCGCAATTAACTTTATTTAAAACCAAGGCGTACTTTCAGAATTAGCAATTCTGTCCAGAACTTTTGAAGTTAAATATTTTGTCATTGACATAGAAGATGTGTTATTTATAAAGTGTGGTAATTTGGGCGGTATAGGGAGATTGTTCCGTAGCTGGAAAAGAAAAAAAGGTGCGCGCTTTGCACTGCAGAACATCATAACTTATGATTGAAAAAAAATCTACCAAAGTTTTGATAAAATTAAGTAAAAATTGTTCTGTAACGCACGTTGCAGTTTTAAGCACTTTCTGCTCCCGGGCTAGGAGGTAATACCAATCGAATTCACCGACACAATGTTTCGGATTTGACTTCGTGAGCCTCCTTTAACATCTTCCGAGTCACATTTCAGCCTGTATTTAGCTCGCATTTTAGTTGAATAACCAGCTGAGATTTAAATAATTTGCATTTGCTATGGTAAACTGCCCTTTTGCTAATTTTCCGGTCGACCCAGCAGGTCTTTCTTGGTGTTGCATTTCCAATGAACAGTAGTGTATTTATAAAAATTTAAATTTCTGTTATTTGTAACATATCAAATATAAACTTCAGAAAAAATGAGTGTGAGCATTCGTTTTTTTACACTGAAACCAATTTATCAAGTTTTTCTTGTTTTGTTTTTAACAGTTACAATTCTTATACTCTGTAGTTATCTCAACACACGAGTTTTAACTTCCAGAATGATATTCTATCACACAAATTAACAAACAATACTGATATCAACCCTAAACTGGCACTGGAATTTACCATATGGGAACATTTTTACAAATTTTCTTTGGGATTTAACAACAGATCAACATTTTTGTTTAATTTGGTGGAAACGATGGATTCGTTTTGAAATTTTCAAACCTCAATGACGATACTATTTATTTACAATTATCCATAAATATTTAATTTATATTTATTTTGGTAAATTTTTCTTCAGATAAACGTTTTTCTTCAATCATTCATTTGAGAATATAATAACATAGACATAAAATCTATATATTACTGTGCTTTTGAACATAACAGAAGAACGAGTTCGGCGTTTTTAATCAATCAAAACTAAACGTACAAATTAAACTGACTACAAATATTTCAGTTGTGCTCTGACATTTATTTGGTACTATTTGAATAATTTTGCACTAGAAATATCGTGTTCTCATTGGGATTGTTCATTGATGTAGCCTCCCTCGAACTGTAATTGGCACAAGTTCGATTCACGTATCTACGCTGAGAGTATTTCCTCTCTTCTGCAGTAGTATAAAACTAAGTAGGTCCATTTACTTGATAAAAAACATTGCTTGTCCAAATCTGGCCTTGGACCTTTCGCCATAAAAACTAAATTAACCAACCAACAAAATCTGGTTTTTGCGCCATTCAAAAGCCAACCCTATTAATTATTCTTTTGGAATGCGTTTTCACTGTACTCTTTATTATTAATAATTAAATTATTTAAACTGTCAATAACTAAGTCAATAAATTCATCTCAATTAACAAAGTTTATGAATAAATTAAAAGGTCCTGGTGGTTATACACAATGTATCTCATCTTTATCAAAACTGGTCAGATCTTGACGGACAATATCTCGTCATTAGATGACCCTTGTTCTCACCGTCATCAAAAACTGAAACGATCTCGTTATCATCAAAGCATCGTCAGTATCTTGATGATGAGATATCTCTTTAATAACAAAATTGGTGTTAATGAACCCCCTCATTGGAACGATCTTAATGTATCAAGTTGAAACCACTTGGAGGATCAAAAACAAATTTGACGAAGCCGTTACTGTTAAAGTTTTTCCAAGGTTGGTTGGTGATAGGGACATATTTTGCCAAGCTGCACCAAACGCAATAGAGACAAGGTCAAGTAACGGACATAAACACAAATATAAATGTTTTTAAGCATGCCAGAAGAGCTGCCTCGTAATATTACACAGCCCAACCAAATTGCATTAACAAAAACTAAAAATTATGTTTTATTTTCGTTACATCTACACTGACGAGCTAAAACATTATGACCATCCCCACATTTTTCAATGAACTCATCTGGATGACGTGGAGGGCACATGATTAAGTGAGAATAGTATTTAACCTGCTGGAAAAGTTAAGTCATCATTCTTAAACTTTTGCGAGTGATGGGAAAGGCTGCTGATCTAAGCGAATTTGATAGAGGGCAGATCGTAATGGCCCGAAGACACGGAACTAGTATCAACCGAAACTGCACGACTGGTAGGTTGTTCACGATCTGCCGTTGTTAGTATTCATGCGAAGTGGACAAATGACGGTGACACCAGAAGTAGACGTCAAGGTGTTGGTAGTCCACGCTTCATAAAAGTAAAAGGACGTCGGAGACTGTCCCGCTTGGTAAAGCAAAATAGGTTCGAGACAGTGGCTCAGCTGACAGCCCAATACAATGCAGGTCCAAGCGCAAGTGTTTCGGACAGTTCAGCGGACACTGTTGGATATGGGACTGTGCAGTAGACGTCCCACTCGTGTGCCTCTGCTGACCAAGCGTCATCGAGACTGTACCATGGATGAGTGGAAGAGATCTGCCAGGTCAGATGAATCCCAATTTCTTATTCATCACGTCGATGCTCGTGTCAGGGTACGCCGTCTGCCAGGCGAACAGTTGCTCCCCTCTTGTACAGCAGGTCATACACAGGCTGGTGATGGCGGTATTATACTTTGGGGGACGTTCTAATGGGCGATTCTGGGACCCATAGTTGTGGTAGAATAGACCATGAACGCTTCGAACTATCTGAACATCATTGCGGATCAGTTGCACCCTTACATGGCAACTGTCTTCCCAACTGGAAATGGGTCCATGTCACAAGGCTCGGATTGTGTTGGAGTGGTTCGAGGAACATACTGATGAATTCCACTTAATGTGCTGGTCACCTAAGTCGCCATAATAGAGTACATTTGGGGTGTCATGGAGCGGCAGCTCACAGCTCAAACACCACCATGTCCGAATATCTCGACTTTGCGTGACTGCTACTTAGACATTTGGTACAACCTGTCTCCAGTCATGTACCAAGAACTCGTGACATCTATACATCGTGACTCGTTTTGCAGGCCAAAGAAGGCGCAACGCGTTATTGAGAAGGTGGTCATAATGTTTGCCTCCTTTAAATTTACATCTATGAAAAACATCAATTATTGGGTTAATGCAATAGTTCGTCTCGGAATTTTTGGCAAATATTGAAGAAAAACTATTTTATATAATAAAAGTTACATTTAATCAAAATAGTATGTGCCGTTCCGTTCGATGACTTTTATCCATCTCTCCTGTAGCTTCATAGAAGTTCCGATGTTTTTTGGCTGAAGAATTAGTCTAAGTGATGAAACTTTTTGAACCACTTAAAAGAACGTCAACGCACCCTTACCTACACAACACATATCTTCTTTTTATTCTGTGAAGCATTCTTGCCTTTTCGGAAATAAAAAAGCGTTTGCTGAAAATTCCTTACTTTCTGACCTTTTTAATGTTTAACTAAATTTAATAAGCACAACAAAATAACACAATTTTTTCCCCACATACTTCCCGAAATTCCTTCTTTACAACAACATCCAAACTTCACACATATGAAGTAGATAACACTTCAGTTTCGCGGTGCAATGCTATCTAGCACTAAAAACAAGACGAACTTTTGAATCCAACCCAATATAAAAAAATTTATAATTTTGGATGTTCAAAATTGTGTAAAGCGGTTATTAATATTTGGATTATACTCTGTCTTTGAGGATACTTTCATCTTATGGCATTTATGCCAGGTTAGGATTGATTCAAGCATTAAAGAATGACGAGTTTTTTTTCACACTTTCACTTGTATTTTATGTAGTACTGAAACAAATAAAAATGAAGAAATTGAGTTATACAGCTGAATAATCATATTTGTGAGTATGTTTCTTAATATTTCATAAGAAAACTTAAGGAAATATACTCTGATACTTGTCCTACAAGTACAGACTTGAAACAGTTCAAATTTCAGTGAAATACCTGCCTTGAAACGACAGTTTGTTGGAAAAAATAAGTACAAGTTTCACATTTTGGATAATACACTCACATTTGGGGATTTTAATGTTATAACACTAATAGTTATTAATTTCATTTTTCGAGTGATGGTTTAACCCTCTTGAGGATGTCTCGAAAAGATGTCTCGACATTAGCAAACCTGATCAGATCTTGATACATGTAATAACTCGTCATTAGAAGAAAACTGACCAGATCTTGATACACGTAATATCTCGTCATTAGAAGAAAACTGATCAGATCTTGATACACGTAATATCTCGTCATTAGAAGAAAACTGACCAGATCTTGATACACGTAATATCTCGTCATTAGAAGAAAACTGACTAGATCTTGATCACGTCATCATCTAACATCGGCAATCGCCATTAGTAGAACTTGTCAGATTTGTTGATGGACGAGTTATCTCGTCGAAATCACTTGGAGAGTTAAATTAATAAAATACATCGAATTTCCGGAATTATTGTGAGAACATGGGAGTAATTAAATTCGTTAAAAGCTGAACAAATTGAATTTTTTGCTTCCATTGAGCCTTGTTATTCTAAGAATACAAAGAAAGCTCTTCAATTGAAATCAATTAAACTTAAATTAAAACTTGTGATTTTCAAAAGACGTTTTTTTAAAAGTGATCTAAATTGTGTTGAAGTATAAAAAGAGTATAGTTTTTGTTGTGCTATGCCAACTTCAATTCTAAAGCTAGAAAGCTGTCTTCTTTTCTAGCTATACGGATTATAAAAAACAAATTGTTAGCAAAAAACACTTTTCCCATTTTAAGTTGAATTAAAAGCACACACCTTGTGAAAAATAAAGGGCAATGTTTTCTCAAAATGTTGCATTTAAAGAGTATACGTATCAAAAAATAAAAATATTTCCTTAAAAAGGAAATCTTCGATAAAAGATTACTTTTTCCGGAAAAAAATTGCAAATTCCAAATTTAATTAAGCGTATTTTGAGGCAAATCTAAATGACAAAATGATATTTCAATGCAAACTTACTTTTTTGGAACAAATTCTAAGTTTTTCTCGTATGTCATTACGTTTTTAATTAAAGCTTTGCTCGGTTTTTACGAATTCCAGTATCGCATGACTTGTGCAGTACAACCCTTATAAAGCAAGTTTTTATAATTTTTTTAGGTCTGTGTCTCTCTCGAGACTTCAAGGAATTTGGTGATTCTGAGGAAAAAAGGGTAATTCATGTTAAAAGAGAAAAAGAAAGAAATGAAAAACCAAGTATTTTAACACCTCGCATTTTATAATTTACGCGCGCTCATACTACTTTAAATTAACATTCATAGAGTAATTCGCAAATTATTTTTATTTCCAAGAAATACTATTACTCTACACTCCCAAAAATTCCATGCATTGCAAATTATTTAACATTATTAAGGTTTGTAAGACGTTGGATTTACGTCGCACTGGAGCAATACAACTATTAGTGAGGGTCCGGGCTATTATTAAGGATCCGGGCTATAAGTGCGGGTTCGGGCTATTAGGGGGTGTTCGGGCTATTACTAAGTGTACGGGCTATTAGTGAGGGTCCGGGCTATTAGTAACGGTTCGGACTATTAGTGAGGGTCCGGGCTATTAGTAAGGGTCCGGGCTATTAGTAAGGGTCCGGGCTATTAGTGAGGGTCCGGGCTATTAGTGAGGGTCCGAGCTATTAATGAGGGTCTGGGCTATTAGTGAGGGTCCGGGCTATTATTGAGGGTCTGGGCTATTAAAAAGCGTCCGGGCTTTTAATGAGGGTCCGGGTTATTAGTAAGGGTCTGGGCTATTAGGGGGTGTTCGGGCTATTACTAAGTGTACGGGCTATAAGTGAGGGTCCGGGCTATTAGTAACGATCCGGGTTATTAGTGAGGGTCCGGGCTATTAGTGAGGGTCCGGGCTATTAGTAACGGTCCGGGCTATTAATGAGGGTCCGGGCTATTAGTGAGGGTCTGGGCTATTAAAAAGGGTCCGGGCTTTTAGTGAGGGTCTGGGTTATTAGTAAGGGTCTGGGCTATTAGGAAGGGACCTAGATTAATCCCAAGGAGAAGGATCTAAAGACTACCCTTTGTAATTTTGAACCAAGATCAGATGACGAGAACAACACCTGAGTGGCACCCCACTCTCCAAACTTCCACACTACACCAAAGTGATTGCATTTGTAGCTCCGACAGATTTAACATGCACTAGCCTCCATGTACACGACGGTCTTCGTTTGAATCGAGTTTCGATCTCACAACCCTCCGGTTGCTAATCCGTTACTCTTCCAAATAGGCTACCGTGGCACCCTGATTAAGGAAATCAACAGAAAAGTATATCAATATATATCAAATACTTAATGTATATCAAAAAATATATATCAAATACTTAATGTATATCAAAAAATATATATCAAATACTTAATGTATATCAAAAAATATATATCAAATACTTAAATGTACAAACTACACATTGTTAACACATACATTGCTTGCCCTTCTCAAGGCGAAAACAGATCTAGATGTTTTCCCCTGATGTCTATCGCATTTTTACACACTGCAGACACAACCAATGACGTACATTGGTGGCCTTGCACTGCTTTTTGCCTAGACCTTAAAACCATAAAAACAACTACTTGATTAATATAAATTTGTTTTTATATTTTTATTCATTAACATATAAAAGTTCATAAGAGACACTTTAAAACGTGATTTCTTTTTTAAAAATAAGGTCGATAACATACAAGATTTATATTTGAAAACAATAAATTTTTCACAAAAATGTGAGCTATCAGTTTTTAGTCAAATCAAAGTGTTTAAAGGTTCTTTTCCGCTTAAACAACATTAGTGTAATGCAAGGATATGGTGTCCGTGTTTTCTAGTTATAATGCAATACTATAGAAACCCCCCTTTTGGTGGTTGGTAATGACGAGATATCTCGTCATTAGCAAGATCGTGATGAACTAGGTATATATTGTCATTAGAAGGAAACTGACCGCGTCTTGATTTTGTCATCATAAATATGTGCAAGATCTTGATGAACGAGGTATCTAGTCATTAGGGGGGGGGGACTGACCATGCCTTGAATATATTGTCGATCTTGATGGACAATATATCTAGATTGAAATCACTTTAATATTAATAGAATAAAATGGCCATTAACCTGAGCACGAATTCAGTTGTGATAACGTAAAAAGCAAGCCTTTAAACAAACATTAATAGTCTGGCGGTCTGATATTTTATTTTGCCTTAAAATACAACAAAAATTACTGTCTTTACCATCTTTCAATTCTAATTTCATTGAAGCCGTTATTAAAGTAAAGGGTTGGCCTACAAAATTATGATGTACAAACATTTATGTGCACAAGGAAAGAGTGTTAAATCTGTTGAATTAATTCTAATTTCAAGTTTCTTGGCAAAGCCAAAATGTAAGTCAAATTTAGCATTTTCCTACATACACAGGCAATAAATAATATATTCTAAATCCATACACAATTTTAATCCTATTTCAAATTGGGGGTACATATCTACGATTAAAGGTTACAGGATGACAACGTAACACCCATTCTGGATAACCTAGAAATAATTTCATCCATCTGGATTCAACATTATATTTTGTTATAATCTTAAATAGGGGTTCCCAACTTTTTAGTAACTGCGTACCACTTGACATTTTTAGAAATATTTGGCGTACCACCAGTTCTATATATTTTTAGAAACATATATGTCAGAAAAGTGCCCAATGGCTTGTTTTATTTTAATTAAAATACTAAGAAAGCTTCATATTTTATGATTAATGCACTTGTATTTCGTATTAATGATGTTTTAATAAAGGAAAAAATAAAACGATTATTGAAAATTACAATTATATTTTTTACTCACTGGTATGAAAACAAATAATCTTAAATAATTAGTACAAACTAAGCAAACAAAGATTAACATAATCAAAAATCAATTTTTAGTGCGAAACTTGTTTGCCTTTTATTAAAATATCAATATCAGGAGCAATGGAGCTTAACTTCACTCTTAAGTCCTCTTCAACACTTACTCTGTTTCTATATTTATTTTTTATATACAGAAGTTCAGGTATACCACTCTCACTCAAGTAACTAGTAACAAATGGCATAAGAAATACCATAACGTGTGGTTGTGTATATACTAAAAAATCGAACAAACTTCGTAGAATATTTGGGTCGCTCGTATCATCCTTGCGTACCACCTGAAACGTTGCCGCGTACCACCAGTGGTACGCGTACCACTGGTTGGGAATCCCTGATCTAAAGTATACTTATAACTACTTTTTTCATTTTCGAATTGAGCATACTTCTTGAAAATAATCAGAAAAATTCAGTGTTAGGAATTTCTATGTGTTTTATTTAGACGATTCTGGAAACACCCTTAAGTAACAATTACAGTTAATCTGAATGAAACATTACTTTTTGTAATTACAGCCCAAAGTATTCTCAAATGCTTTATTCATGTTGGGGATTGAATACACTTCCAGAAATAATCGAATTAATTTCGTATTTTTATGTGGCTTATATCAATATTTTATCTCAAACACCTGACTCGCCTTGTATAAAAAACAATTAAATTATCTTAATTAAACATTAACAATTTGTTATAGTGAGCGGAATTCTCAAATACTTCGTTCATCTCACGGACTGAATATACTTCCCGAAAATAATCCGAGCAACTTCGTGATTTCTCAGATTTTCATATCCAGGCATTTTCACGGGAATTCTTCTTGGGAAATAACCAGAATAGGCGTTGGTCCGCATACTCCGATGATAGAATGCACCACAAACTGAAGCCCAACTTCCCTGGAATTAATATTTTACGTTATAGGTAGGCTAAATTCAAAATACTAATCAAAATCTAATCTATAAAGTTCTCGGCGCGCGGTTCATCGATTCTATCAGCACCTGGGAAAGAACGGCTGTGGGGAGCTCGCACTGAAGAAGTTTCCTGTAATGTAGACCGTATGCGCTCGACACATTCTGGCCTCTCTAAGTTACGACACTCGTGTTTATGATGTGCGCTACTTCACCAGCGTTATTAGGCTGCAGTTAAGGGTTTGCTTAGACGTCATATCGCGCATGAGGGAAACTTTGAATCAAATTGTGTCAAGTCTGGATTTTGCGGCTGTGTCTAAACAAAACCGATTTTAACCCTCTTGGTGTCTCAACAAAATTGACTTAACTCTCTTGGCGTCTAAACAAAACCGATTCAAACCCTTTTGGTGTCTTAACTAAACCGATTTTAACCATCTTGGTGTCTTAACAAAACCAATTTTAATATTCTTGGTGTCTAAACAAAACCGATTTTAATATTCTTGGTGTCTAAACAAAATCGATTTTAACCTCTTGGTGTCTTAACAAAACCGATTTTAACCCTCTTGGTGTCTAAACAAAACCGATTTTAATCCTCTTGGTGTCATAACAAAACCGATTTTAACCCTCTTGGTGTCTACCGCAACGAGGTATATCATCAGAATCATACCTCGATGGACGAAATATTTCGACATAAGAATAAAATTGGTCATGTCTTGATCTTATAGCAAGCCGGAATGAAACAACGTGACTTGTACCTGCCAAAAAGTACTTCATGGTAGAGTTGGGTTACACTGATATACAAGATGATTATAACTAAAGTTCAACTTTCAAAAAGCTGTAAAAATAGAACTACTGCTCAGAATGACCTGAAATTTGAAATGAATATACTCGAAAAAGGCGGAAATGGTACGGCATAAGAAAAAAAAAATTTCTAAATTTTAGAAATAGATGGCGCTTATTACATTACATTATTATTCAGCAGTGTTGATTGCACAAAAATAGCTTGATGGGATTGCTGTGCGGCGCTTAAATGAATTAATCCTCCGAGGGATTCAAGTGCATATACGTCTATATCCGATCCTCATCCTGACTGCTGAATTATAATAATAATTACTATAGCTTAGTTGGAATTATAGTAATTACACAGTCTAAAGTTACAATTACACTAATACGTACCTAGATCATACATCATTATCCAGCAGTGTTGATTGCACAAAAATTGCTTGATGGAATTACTGTGCGGCACTTAAATGAATCAATCCTCCGAAGGGTTCACGTGCATATACATATATATATATCCTTATCCTGAGTCCTGTATTATAATTATAATTACAATAGCTTAGTTATAATTAGTAATTACACAGTTTAAAATGCAATTACACTAGTACGTACCGAGATCATACATCATTATCCAGCAGTGTTGATTCCACAAAAATTGCTTGATGGAATTACTGTGCGGCACTTAAATGAATCAATCCTCCGAAGGGTTCACGTGCATATACATATACATCCTATCCTTATCCTGAGTGCTGTATTATAATTATAATTACAATAGCTTAGTTATAATTAGTAATTACACAGTTTAAAATGCAATTACACTAGTACGTACCGAGATCATACATCATTATCCAGCAGTGTTGATTGCATAAAAATAGATTGATTGGATTACTGTGCGGCACCTAAATGAATTAATCCTCAGAGTAGTTATATATCCGTATCATATATATATCCGATCCTCATCCCGAAGTCTTCCCTGCATCACTTCTAACCAGTTTCGACCCTAATGACCAATAGAATTTTCCTAGGATTCTTTCAAGCAATCGATGCAGTTATTTAGTCATTATGTGCACGTTGTTGGAAAAAAAGAAATTATCTACACTACTCGGAAATCTCGTGCCGCTCAAACAGAACAAGAATTCTAATTACAACATTTTTTATGAATCAAATGAACCTTGGCGATTATTTTACTGACAACTCTTTGGGATTTGAAAGAGAGATAATAGGAATCACTGACTTCGTGAAGTTCAAGCAGCATTTATCGTTACATCTTGATTTTTGAAATAAATTCTTGTCTGATGCACATCAAATATATATTAAAAGGTGTATCGTAGCCTGGATACAACGCAGATTTAAACGCGTTTATGTTACAGTAAATCGCCAACCAACCGGTATAGTGGTTAAGGTGTTAGCCTCTAGATCGGAAGGTCTCCAACTCATGTGTTGCTTCGTAATCCGAACATGGTTCAAAATTACGAAGTA
This sequence comes from Metellina segmentata, assembly GCA_947359465.1. NCBI lineage: Eukaryota > Metazoa > Arthropoda > Arachnida > Araneae > Tetragnathidae > Metellina > Metellina segmentata. The sequence goes on from OX375884.1 coordinate 39,110,720, forward strand.
TAAATAATTAGGGGCAATGATGGTCCTCCCACTGGGTGCTCCTTCACAAGTGGCCATTACTTCCGGCCTTGTAGTGGCCAATGACTTAGGTCAAATGTGCCCGCCGTTAGAAAAAAAAATGTTACAGTTAATCAGTTAAATGATACTTAATCTTCCGTGATACTTAATTCCGTGTAGTACGTATAGATTACTGTAGACAGTTATAAATTCCTGTAGAAGACAGTTGAGGCTCCAGAAGAGGACAATTGGAACAAGTTTCCAGAATGTTTATACAATCTTTCTACAAACAGAACCTTAAATTCATTTTTTTAGTTGCAGTGGTGTTGCAGTCGGGATACGATATCAATGATATTCATGCAAGATTGGAGAGAATTGCTATAACTGATACACTGCAACATAAGAACAGTTTATCCCTCCAAATGACTTCGACGAAGTATCTCGTCAATCGAGATATGATTAATTCTGTTATGACGAGATATCTCGTTTTCAAGGAACTGCTGATTTTTTTATGATGACGAGATCAACATCTAGTCAGTTTGTTCTTTTAATGACTGGATATCTCGTCTATCAATACCTGGTAAGTTTTGCTTATGACGAAATACCTCATCGAGATAACTATCAGGAGGGTAAAAATGCATTCTCAAATATATACACATAAAAACCTTGTTTGCTTTTTTATAACGATTTTTTAAATTATTCAGGATGAAAAAATGAAATCAATCATCCAATCGTTCTTCTATTGTATCAAGTTCTCCAAAGCTCAATACGAAAATAATCTTCTTTATTTACCAAAACATTTAATTTTGGATGGATGGGAGGAATTGGAAATTCGGATAGTGAAGTTTTCTTCCCTTGATGAGATACGATTAAGACTTAGATCAAAGAAAACACCACAAATATTTATCTTTTAAACTATCGTTGCGCTATACCTTCATCGGTGGTCACCTCGTGCTTGCTTAATCTGCTTAAAATGTTTACATGTTGCCCTAAATGTACTGAAACTCTTAAATAAGATGAGCAAAAATAAAGTATCTTTCAGAATAATTTATTCCATTTACCCATAATTTTTTTATTCCTCACAACCGCCAATAGCCAGTTGTGTTGCTACAATGCGACGTAAAGTCATTTGGCATCGCCAATCTTATTTTTATGCTATAATTCATTTTTCAGTTGTTAAAATGCATTCAAATAATACATTTATATTTTATGTAACGAATATTATTTGAATTAATTCCACAATATCATGAGTTTATCACACTTCGTTTAATGCTGAGTAAATAACAATTTTGAAATACAGTTATTTCATACTTGAAATAGCTTTTAAACGCATCCAAAATTAAACCTCCAAAAACAAGGCAGACAACTTCAAATAATGACATACATACAAAAGATAATTTTAGACACAGAAGACAGAAATACACCAATGGCAAATAGAGAAATCAAACTTGCATCGCCTGCCACTTGCAGATTACTAGCATAGAGGACATATAAAAGTAGAGTGATCATAACCTTTTATTTTCCCAGGAACCCAAAATTAGTAGTACCAGTAGTGAGACTGATTTCGCAGAATTAATTCCACAATATCATGAGTTTATCACACTTCGTTTAATGCTGAGTAAATAACAATTTTGAAATGCAATTATTTCATACTTGAAATAGCTTTTAAACGCATCCAAAATTAAACCTCCAAAAACAAGTCAGACAACTTCAAGTAATGGCATACATACAAAAGATAATTTTAGACACATAAGACAGAAATTCACCAATGGTAAATAGAGGAATCAAACTTGCACCGCCTGCCACTTGCAGACTACTAGCATAGACGACATATCAAAGTAGAGTGATCATAACCTTTTATTTTCCCAGGAACCCAAAATTAGTAATACCAGTAGTGAGACTGATTTCGCCTATTGGGTGGAACCTAAGAGTCTTTACACACAATATAATTGGTCCACGGAACGGGATAAGACACCCATTCATTGATTCATAGTCCAATTGGATCATTAAGTGATCTGATATTAGTAGACTTTGGCGATTTCACCATTCTTGTCGACACTATATAAATGCGTATTTACACGCCTACGATGTCACAAGGTGTTACATCGCCAAACAAGGCTATAAGATATCAAATTGGCCAACCAAGTCAATTTTTTACAGCTATCACTTGACTACTAGTTGGCATGTTGTTCACAGTTTTTGAAGCTGCTCTGAATAACAATGCTTAGACTACTTATACCTTACATCTATTGTTGTGAGCACACCGGTAAAACCCACTGAAGCACGCACGAATGCATCACTTGTGAATTTATAAAACTAAATTATGTGAGTAGATAGGGATTGGAAACATTTGGAATTGTATATTATTTTATGGAAAATTACTTTTAAATGTTCCTGAGGTTTCCAGCAAATATCTTTACCCTAGACAATAGTGTTATCTTTTACATTACTAATGGTAAACGCAACACATTAATTTCATGTATGCTTGTGGTCTATTTTTAAAAAATGAGTCTTCATAGCTTTAACCCTTGACGAGGTATCTCGTCTTTGGCAAAACCATTAGCATATCTTAATGGACGAGATATCTCGTAGTTTGAAAATTTTTGACAAGATCCTGATCTCATCTTCATAAAAAAATTGGCAATATCTTTGAGACGAGATATTTCGTCATTAGCAAAATTAGACAAATCTTGATGGACGATATATCTTGCCGAAACCATTAAGAGCATATCAAATCCGAGTACAAAGATAGCAGCTAATTGTTGAAAAACAATTTTACTAGAGAGCTAGAAGAGTTCATGTATTCATAATTTTAATAAAAACTTAACAGAGGTAAAATTAACCAAATGGTCAACGACAAATCGAATCAAACAGTTATTACTGAACATTTTACCAGATGTCTTCCATCAGTAATTGAGGTTTATTATTTTACATCCCTTATTCGTAAAAAAATATCGTGGCTACTGTCTTGATACAAATATTACTAAAAACTCAATCATTAGTTGCATAGTTGTTAACTTCCATGAGTAATTAAAATTACACGCTTGGTTGACTGCTAAACATCAGTCTATTCTTTTTAAAATGAAGTTTCATAGTATCTGATAAAAAGTTTATTAAGGAAATGTTAATCGATCCGTTCAAGAAACTGTGAAGGATTTCTTCGAATATTACGAAAAACCTTCAAATAGCTGTTAAATTCAATTAGTAATTAAAGTTAAACGCTTTAGGGAGACTAAATTCCTGTCTTTATTCTTTTAAATGAAGTTACTTAGTATAGTTGATAAAAAGTTTATTTGGGGAAAAGTTAATCGGTTCAAAGAACCATAAAAGACTTCGAATTCTTTTAGATTACTATTTAATCTCTTGGTATGTTACGTTTGACCATTGATCCGTTTTTCAGATTCCGCTTTTGTTTTCCTTTTCCGAGAAGAGCTTTATACTTAGAACAGAATTCCTTAGAAATAAAAGCTTTTTTTTTAGCTAGAAGGTTTTGTTTAAGGACAACAAAAAACCATCCTTCACTATTTTAAAACCTCAAAAACTTTATTAAAGATATTTATTTTTCAATGAAACTTAAAAGGTTAATGAATATATTGCTTTACAAAATATATCAGATAGATTATTCATAAAAATAAGAATTTAATATGAAATAGGATTATTTTTCAATTACACACATGTCCATAAATTAAGGATAATGCCAGCTTCGGCAAATAAAGGTTTAAAAAACAAAACAAACTTGACTTATTCATAAAGCCCATTTATTAAACAAAATATAAAGAACTAAAATGATTGTGTATGTATGATACCATTCATAAAAACTATGATTTTTGCTCAATGGAACAATTACAAAAAATATCGAACTTACAAAAACTTAACATGAAATGGTTGGTATGATGCTTAATACATTGTATGTCACCCAGACGATGAAATACAGTCCGTACAACGCCTAGGCATGCTGAGGATCAAATTATCGAGCTGATCTTGGAGAAGATCACTCCACTCATCAAACATTGTTCTCCGAAGTTCCGGTACACATGTAGGAGGTGGTTGACGGGCTGTAACCCGTGGGTCAAGCATGTCCCAAACATGCTCTATCGGATTCAAGTCAGGTGAGAATGCTGGCCATTCCGTACGGGTGATATCCTCAGATTCAAGGCATACGTTTACAATGTTTGCAAGTTGAGGACGGGAGTTGTCATCCATAAACACAAATTCTGCGCCCATGGCACCGCTAAACAAACGTACATGTTGTTTCAGAATGATGTCCCGATAAATTTCACCTCCCATGGTTCCGATTTGAACATGTAGATCTGTTATGGAGCCCAGTATAATTCCGCCCCAAACGAGCAATCCGGGACCACCGTAACGGTGTCGTTAAATGATGTTGTCTTGGTGGTAGCGGGTACCGGGCTTTCTCCATATGAACGTCCGCCGTGAATCAGACTGCAAACTAAACCTGGACTCGTCGGAAAACATCACACAAGCCCACTGTGACTATTTCCACATTGCATGTTCTCTACTTTAGGCTAACCGCTGGCGACAGTGAGTTGCCGTGAGCGGAACACATCTGACAGGCCTGCGAGCATATAGACCAACATGTCCCAAACGTCTTTAAACGGTTTGCCTTGAAACTGTAGTACCCGTGGCTGAAGATAGCTGACGAGAAAGGTCGGATGCTTCGCTCGGTCTGCTTTTTTTTGCAGTTACTGCCAAATACCGATCGTCATTCGGCGTTGTAACTAGGGGGCGACCTGTACTGCAACGTCTACTGACATTTCCATCATTTTGTAATCGTTTCCAAAGCCTAGAGATGACGCTTTGGGCGATTACAGTCTCCACTGAAACTTTCGTCTTGAGAACACCCACATTCCAGGCTGCCCATAACTCTACCACGTAAAAAATCATCGACAAACGTCCTCTATGCCATAACTATTCGGTTGTGGCACTGAGTCGTTTACAGAACGCTTGTGAACAATTTTATATTTCTTGGCTACCATTCCTTATATAAACCTCTCTTACACTCTCGTCATTGTGACGTACTATCGGCGTCATCTGATGGCTTCCTGTAATTTGGATATTATTCTTGAAGATGTGTGCGATAATTCTACAGGTGAAATTTCTACTGTAGAGTTTAATTTCCGTGTGATTCTGAAGTATCCTTAATTTGTGGACATAAGTGTATTATAGAATTGAAAAACCAAACTTGTAAATAATGCATTCTGGAATCGAAAATAGAAATATAAAAATATTTAATTGTATATTGATAAAAAGTAACTAGTCTTCTATCTAATAAAATTAGTCTAATGAAAATTAAATACCATAAGTAAACTTTTTATGGATTATTTTCATTGAGTGGTATGAATTAATTAATATGAATCAATCAACAGAATTGCGAATAAGATATTCAAAATCTTAGTTTAGCGCAGGGTCATTTTTCAGAACATCGCAAGGGCCAAAGACCAGAGGGATATTTATAAAATGTCTGTACATGTACATCTTTTCAAAAATAGCAATTAATTTGTCCTGCCAACTGTTTAAAAAGTAAATCTAATTACTACTAAATTCATTAGATACGTAGAAATTATTTTTTCACCTTAGAGTTAAATTTCTCTTCAATAGAGAACACAATGCGCTCATTTTAGAAAAATTATTGTGATAAACCTTTTCGAAAACGCATCGTGTATTAAATCCTACTTCATTACAACTCCATACTATAGTACTTTATTTTTTGATTCCAGAGCTACTATGTACGATTTGACGGTGTCTTCTACGTGCACTTCTACATGTTCACACTTCTACTTCACATGCTTCTACTTCTGCATGCTCACAAAATAAGAATTGAATAAAAACTCAACTTTGCCTACACCACTTTGAAAATCACGTTGTCACACTTTCATGATTTCTAAACATCTAGGGTATTTCAATACGTAAGGAACTGTTCAACGTACTCCACTAAAATGAGCACACTACAATAAATTTAATGTATTTCACTGCATCACTGAACTATTTTCGAATAAAATAAGAATTGAATAAAAACATTTTTAAGCATCGTGTATTAAATGCTACGTCATTATAACACCATACTACAGTACTTTATTTCTTGATTCCAGAACTGCTACGTCCGATTTGAAGGTGTCTTCTACATGTATGCAATGCAATGCTCACAAATAATAATTAACTAAAAACACAACTTTGCCTACGCCAATTTGAAAATCACGTTGTCACACTTTCACGATATATAAACATCTAAGGTATTTCAATACGTAAGACTCTATTCCATTTACTCCACTAAAATGAGCACACTACAATAAATTTAATGTATTTCACTGCATCACTGAACTATTTTCGAATAAAATAAGAATTGAATAAAAACATTTTTAAGCATCGTGTATTAAATGCTACGTCATTATAACACCATACTACAGTACTTTATTTCTTGATTCCAGAACTGCTACGTCCGATTTGAAGGTGTCTTCTACATGTATGCAATGCAATGCTCACAAATAATAATTAACTAAAAACACAACTTTGCCTACGCCAATTTGTAAATCACGTTGTCACACTTTCACGATATATAAACATCTAAGGTATTTCAATACGTAAGACTCTATTCCATTTACTCCACTAAAATGAGCACACTAAAATAAATTTAATGTATTTCACTGCATCACTGAACTATTTTCGAATAAAATAAGAATTGAATAAAAACATTTTTAAGCATCGTGTATTAAATGCTACGTCATTATAACACCATACTACAGTACTTTATTTCTTGATTCCAGAACTGCTACGTCCGATTTGAAGGTGTCTTCTACATGTATGCAATGCAATGCTCACAAATAATAATTAACTAAAAACACAACTTTGCCTACGCCAATTTGAAAATCACGTTGTCACACTTTCACGATATATAAACATCTAAGGTATTTCAATACGTAAGACTCTATTCCATTTACTCCACTAAAATGAGCACACTACAATAAATTTAATGTATTTCACTGCATCACTGAACTATTTTCGAATAAAATAAGAATTGAATAAAAACATTTTTAAGCATCGTGTATTAAATGCTACGTCATTATAACACCATACTACAGTACTTTATTTCTTGATTCCAGAACTGCTACGTCCGATTTGAAGGTGTCTTCTACATGTATGCAATGCAATGCTCACAAATAATAATTAACTAAAAACACAACTTTGCCTACGCCAATTTGAAAATCACGTTGTCACACTTTCACGATATATAAACATCTAAGGTATTTCAATACGTAAGACTCTATTCCATTTACTCCACTAAAATGAGCACACTACAATAAATTTAATGTATTTCACTGCATCACTGAACTATTTTCGAATAAAATAAGAATTGAATAAAAACATTTTTAAGCATCGTGTATTAAATGCTACGTCATTATAACACCATACTACAGTACTTTATTTCTTGATTCCAGAACTGCTACGTCCGATTTGAAGGTGTCTTCTACATGTATGCAATGCAATGCTCACAAATAATAATTAACTAAAAACACAACTTTGCCTACGCCAATTTGAAAATCACGTTGTCACACTTTCACGATATATAAACATCTAAGGTATTTCAATACGTAAGACTCTATTCCATTTACTCCACTAAAATGAGCACACTACAATAAATTTAATGTATTTCACTGCATCACTGAACTATTTTCGAATAAAATAAGAATTGAATAAAAACATTTTTAAGCATCGTGTATTAAATGCTACGTCATTATAACACCATACTACAGTACTTTATTTCTTGATTCCAGAACTGCTACGTCCGATTTGAAGGTGTCTTCTACATGTATGCAATGCAATGCTCACAAATAATAATTAACTAAAAACACAACTTTGCCTACGCCAATTTGAAAATCACGTTGTCACACTTTCACGATATATAAACATCTAAGGTATTTCAATACGTAAGACTCTATTCCATTTACTCCACTAAACTGAGCACACTACAATAAATTTAATGTATTTCACTGCATCACTGAACTATTTTCGAATAAAATAAGAATTGAATAAAAACATTTTTAAGCATCGTGTATTAAATGCTACGTCATTATAACACCATACTACAGTACTTTATTTCTTGATTCCAGAACTGCTACGTCCGATTTGAAGGTGTCTTCTACATGTATGCAATGCAATGCTCACAAATAATAATTAACTAAAAACACAACTTTGCCTACGCCAATTTGAAAATCACGTTGTCACACTTTCACGATATATAAACATCTAAGGTATTTCAATACGTAAGACTCTATTCCATTTACTCCACTAAAATGAGCACACTACAATAAATTTAATGTATTTCACTGCATCACTGAACTATTTTCGAATAAAATAAGAATTGAATAAAAACATTTTTAAGCATCGTGTATTAAATGCTACGTCATTATAACACCATACTACAGTACTTTATTTCTTGATTCCAGAACTGCTACGTCCGATTTGAAGGTGTCTTCTACATGTATGCAATGCAATGCTCACAAATAATAATTAACTAAAAACACAACTTTGCCTACGCCAATTTGAAAATCACGTTGTCACACTTTCACGATATATAAACATCTAAGGTATTTCAATACGTAAGACTCTATTCCATTTACTCCACTAAACTGAGCACACTACAATAAATTTAATGTATTTCACTGCATCACTGAACTATTTTCGAATAAAATAAGAATTGAATAAAAACATTTTTAAGCATCGTGTATTAAATGCTACGTCATTATAACACCATACTACAGTACTTTATTTCTTGATTCCAGAACTGCTACGTCCGATTTGAAGGTGTCTTCTACATGTATGCAATGCAATGCTCACAAATAATAATTAACTAAAAACACAACTTTGCCTACGCCAATTTGAAAATCACGTTGTCACACTTTCACGATATATAACCATCTAAGGTATTTCAATACGTAAGACTCTATTCCATTTACTCCACTAAAATGAGCACACTACAATAAATTTAATGTATTTCACTGCATCACTGAACTATTTTCGAATAAAATAAGAATTGAATAAAAACATTTTTAAGCATCGTGTATTAAATGCTACGTCATTATAACACCATACTACAGTACTTTATTTCTTGATTCCAGAACTGCTACGTCCGATTTGAAGGTGTCTTCTACATGTATGCAATGCAATGCTCACAAATAATAATTAACTAAAAACACAACTTTGCCTACGCCAATTTGAAAATCACGTTGTCACACTTTCACGATATATAAACATCTAAGGTATTTCAATACGTAAGACTCTATTCCATTTACTCCACTAAACTGAGCACACTACAATAAATTTAATGTATTTCACTGCATCACTGAACTATTTTCGAATAAAATAAGAATTGAATAAAAACATTTTTAAGCATCGTGTATTAAATGCTACGTCATTATAACACCATACTACAGTACTTTATTTCTTGATTCCAGAACTGCTACGTCCGATTTGAAGGTGTCTTCTACATGTATGCAATGCAATGCTCACAAATAATAATTAACTAAAAACACAACTTTGCCTACGCCAATTTGAAAATCACGTTGTCACACTTTCACGATATATAAACATCTAAGGTATTTCAATACGTAAGACTCTATTCCATTTACTCCACTAAAATGAGCACACTACAATAAATTTAATGTATTTCACTGCATCACTGAACTATTTTCGAATAAAATAAGAATTGAATAAAAACATTTTTAAGCATCGTGTATTAAATGCTACGTCATTATAACACCATACTACAGTACTTTATTTCTTGATTCCAGAACTGCTACGTCCGATTTGAAGGTGTCTTCTACATGTATGCAATGCAATGCTCACAAATAATAATTAACTAAAAACACAACTTTGCCTACGCCAATTTGAAAATCACGTTGTCACACTTTCACGATATATAAACATCTAAGGTATTTCAATACGTAAGACTCTATTCCATTTACTCCACTAAAATGAGCACACTACAATAAATTTAATGTATTTCACTGCATCACTGAACTATTTTCGAATAAAATAAGAATTGAATAAAAACATTTTTAAGCATCGTGTATTAAATGCTACGTCATTATAACACCATACTACAGTACTTTATTTCTTGATTCCAGAACTGCTACGTCCGATTTGAAGGTGTCTTCTACATGTATGCAATGCAATGCTCACAAATAATAATTAACTAAAAACACAACTTTGCCTACGCCAATTTGAAAATCACGTTGTCACACTTTCACGATATATAAACATCTAAGGTATTTCAATACGTAAGACTCTATTCCATTTACTCCACTAAACTGAGCACACTACAATAAATTTAATGTATTTCACTGCATCACTGAACTATTTTCGAATAAAATAAGAATTGAATAAAAACATTTTTAAGCATCGTGTATTAAATGCTACGTCATTATAACACCATACTACAGTACTTTATTTCTTGATTCCAGAACTGCTACGTCCGATTTGAAGGTGTCTTCTACATGTATGCAATGCAATGCTCACAAATAATAATTAACTAAAAACACAACTTTGCCTACGCCAATTTGAAAATCACGTTGTCACACTTTCACGATATATAAACATCTAAGGTATTTCAATACGTAAGACTCTATTCCATTTACTCCACTAAAATGAGCACACTACAATAAATTTAATGTATTTCACTGCATCACTGAACTATTTTCGAATAAAATAAGAATTGAATAAAAACATTTTTAAGCATCGTGTATTAAATGCTACGTCATTATAACACCATACTACAGTACTTTATTTCTTGATTCCAGAACTGCTACGTCCGATTTGAAGGTGTCTTCTACATGTATGCAATGCAATGCTCACAAATAATAATTAACTAAAAACACAACTTTGCCTACGCCAATTTGAAAATCACGTTGTCACACTTTCACGATATATAAACATCTAAGGTATTTCAATACGTAAGACTCTATTCCATTTACTCCACTAAAATGAGCACACTACAATAAATTTAATGTATTTCACTGCATCACTGAACTATTTTCGAATAAAATAAGAATTGAATAAAAACATTTTTAAGCATCGTGTATTAAATGCTACGTCATTATAACACCATACTACAGTACTTTATTTCTTGATTCCAGAACTGCTACGTCCGATTTGAAGGTGTCTTCTACATGTATGCAATGCAATGCTCACAAATAATAATTAACTAAAAACACAACTTTGCCTACGCCAATTTGAAAATCACGTTGTCACACTTTCACGATATATAAACATCTAAGGTATTTCAATACGTAAGACTCTATTCCATTTACTCCACTAAAATGAGCACACTAAAATAAATTTAATGTATTTCACTGCATCACTGAACTATTTTCGAATAAAATAAGAATTGAATAAAAACATTTTTAAGCATCGTGTATTAAATGCTACGTCATTATAACACCATACTACAGTACTTTATTTCTTGATTCCAGAACTGCTACGTCCGATTTGAAGGTGTCTTCTACATGTATGCAATGCAATGCTCACAAATAATAATTAACTAAAAACACAACTTTGCCTACGCCAATTTGAAAATCACGTTGTCACACTTTCACGATATATAAACATCTAAGGTATTTCAATACGTAAGACTCTATTCCATTTACTCCACTAAAATGAGCACACTACAATAAATTTAATGTATTTCACTGCATCACTGAACTATTTTCGAATAAAATAAGAATTGAATAAAAACATTTTTAAGCATCGTGTATTAAATGCTACGTCATTATAACACCATACTACAGTACTTTATTTCTTGATTCCAGAACTGCTACGTCCGATTTGAAGGTGTCTTCTACATGTATGCAATGCAATGCTCACAAATAATAATTAACTAAAAACACAACTTTGCCTACGCCAATTTGAAAATCACGTTGTCACACTTTCACGATATATAAACATCTAAGGTATTTCAATACGTAAGACTCTATTCCATTTACTCCACTAAAATGAGCACACTACAATAAATTTAATGTATTTCACTGCATCACTGAACTATTTTCGAATAAAATAAGAATTGAATAAAAACATTTTTAAGCATCGTGTATTAAATGCTACGTCATTATAACACCATACTACAGTACTTTATTTCTTGATTCCAGAACTGCTACGTCCGATTTGAAGGTGTCTTCTACATGTATGCAATGCAATGCTCACAAATAATAATTAACTAAAAACACAACTTTGCCTACGCCAATTTGAAAATCACGTTGTCACACTTTCACGATATATAAACATCTAAGGTATTTCAATACGTAAGACTCTATTCCATTTACTCCACTAAACTGAGCACACTACAATAAATTTAATGTATTTCACTGCATCACTGAACTATTTTCGAATAAAATAAGAATTGAATAAAAACATTTTTAAGCATCGTGTATTAAATGCTACGTCATTATAACACCATACTACAGTACTTTATTTCTTGATTCCAGAACTGCTACGTCCGATTTGAAGGTGTCTTCTACATGTATGCAATGCAATGCTCACAAATAATAATTAACTAAAAACACAACTTTGCCTACGCCAATTTGAAAATCACGTTGTCACACTTTCACGATATATAAACATCTAAGGTATTTCAATACGTAAGACTCTATTCCATTTACTCCACTAAAATGAGCACACTACAATAAATTTAATGTATTTCACTGCATCACTGAACTATTTTCGAATAAAATAAGAATTGAATAAAAACATTTTTAAGCATCGTGTATTAAATGCTACGTCATTATAACACCATACTACAGTACTTTATTTCTTGATTCCAGAACTGCTACGTCCGATTTGAAGGTGTCTTCTACATGTATGCAATGCAATGCTCACAAATAATAATTAACTAAAAACACAACTTTGCCTACGCCAATTTGAAAATCACGTTGTCACACTTTCACGATATATAAACATCTAAGGTATTTCAATACGTAAGACTCTATTCCATTTACTCCACTAAAATGAGCACACTACAATAAATTTAATGTATTTCACTGCATCACTGAACTATTTTCGAATAAAATAAGAATTGAATAAAAACATTTTTAAGCATCGTGTATTAAATGCTACGTCATTATAACACCATACTACAGTACTTTATTTCTTGATTCCAGAACTGCTACGTCCGATTTGAAGGTGTCTTCTACATGTATGCAATGCAATGCTCACAAATAATAATTAACTAAAAACACAACTTTGCCTACGCCAATTTGAAAATCACGTTGTCACACTTTCACGATATATAAACATCTAAGGTATTTCAATACGTAAGACTCTATTCCATTTACTCCACTAAAATGAGCACACTAAAATAAATTTAATGTATTTCACTGCATCACTGAACTATTTTCGAATAAAATAAGAATTGAATAAAAACATTTTTAAGCATCGTGTATTAAATGCTACGTCATTATAACACCATACTACAGTACTTTATTTCTTGATTCCAGAACTGCTACGTCCGATTTGAAGGTGTCTTCTACATGTATGCAATGCAATGCTCACAAATAATAATTAACTAAAAACACAACTTTGCCTACGCCAATTTGAAAATCACGTTGTCACACTTTCACGATATATAAACATCTAAGGTATTTCAATACGTAAGACTCTATTCCATTTACTCCACTAAAATGAGCACACTACAATAAATTTAATGTATTTCACTGCATCACTGAACTATTTTCGAATAAAATAAGAATTGAATAAAAACATTTTTAAGCATCGTGTATTAAATGCTACGTCATTATAACACCATACTACAGTACTTTATTTCTTGATTCCAGAACTGCTACGTCCGATTTGAAGGTGTCTTCTACATGTATGCAATGCAATGCTCACAAATAATAATTAACTAAAAACACAACTTTGCCTACGCCAATTTGAAAATCACGTTGTCACACTTTCACGATATATAAACATCTAAGGTATTTCAATACGTAAGACTCTATTCCATTTACTCCACTAAACTGAGCACACTACAATAAATTTAATGTATTTCACTGCATCACTGAACTATTTTCGAATAAAATAAGAATTGAATAAAAACATTTTTAAGCATCGTGTATTAAATGCTACGTCATTATAACACCATACTACAGTACTTTATTTCTTGATTCCAGAACTGCTACGTCCGATTTGAAGGTGTCTTCTACATGTATGCAATGCAATGCTCACAAATAATAATTAACTAAAAACACAACTTTGCCTACGCCAATTTGAAAATCACGTTGTCACACTTTCACGATATATAAACATCTAAGGTATTTCAATACGTAAGACTCTATTCCATTTACTCCACTAAAATGAGCACACTAAAATAAATTTAATGTATTTCACTGCATCACTGAACTATTTTCGAATAAAATAAGAATTGAATAAAAACATTTTTAAGCATCGTGTATTAAATGCTACGTCATTATAACACCATACTACAGTACTTTATTTCTTGATTCCAGAACTGCTACGTCCGATTTGAAGGTGTCTTCTACATGTATGCAATGCAATGCTCACAAATAATAATTAACTAAAAACACAACTTTGCCTACGCCAATTTGAAAATCACGTTGTCACACTTTCACGATATATAAACATCTAAGGTATTTCAATACGTAAGACTCTATTCCATTTACTCCACTAAAATGAGCACACTACAATAAATTTAATGTATTTCACTGCATCACTGAACTATTTTCGAATAAAATAAGAATTGAATAAAAACATTTTTAAGCATCGTGTATTAAATGCTACGTCATTATAACACCATACTACAGTACTTTATTTCTTGATTCCAGAACTGCTACGTCCGATTTGAAGGTGTCTTCTACATGTATGCAATGCAATGCTCACAAATAATAATTAACTAAAAACACAACTTTGCCTACGCCAATTTGAAAATCACGTTGTCACACTTTCACGATATATAAACATCTAAGGTATTTCAATACGTAAGACTCTATTCCATTTACTCCACTAAACTGAGCACACTACAATAAATTTAATGTATTTCACTGCATCACTGAACTATTTTCGAATAAAATAAGAATTGAATAAAAACACCACTTAACAAATTTACCTTCAGATGAAAACCATGCTGTCACGCTTTTAAGAAAAAAAATGCATAGTATTGGTATTTGTATACGTGAGGTACAATTTACAGTACACCACTAAATTGAACGTGCTCAACTAAATTGAACGTACTCCACTAAATTGAACGTACTCCACTAAAATGAGTGGACTCTAACTAAATTGAATGTATTCCACTACAGCAGTAAACTATTTTCTAATAAAATAAGTATTGAACAAAAAGGCCATTTATAAAAAATACAAAAAAAAAAAACTTTATTGTCACGCTTTCAAGAGTTCTAAAAATATGCGGTATTTCAATACGTGAGTTACAAATGAACGTACTCCACTAAACTGAACGTATTCCAGGATTGAATGTTGTCCACTACAGTACAAAACTCACAGGAAGACCAAGAAGACATTTCCATCAAAGACAAACTCACATTTCTACCTTTGTTGATTAGTTCTTTTTTCCACCTTTTCCTTTCAGTCTCAAAGAACAAAGAACGTGTTTTGTCCTTAAGACAAACTTTATATCTCTACCTTTTCTAAGAAGTCATTCTTACCCGCATTCTTTGTTTCTCATCTTTAAACTGCTTTCGAACAAAGGAAGTAGTTTTCGCCAAAGTCGAGCTCTTGTATTGCTTTCTCTTTCGTGGCTCCATTTTTGCCTCTTTTTTTCTTTTCGTTTCTCATTTTAAAACTGTTTCAGAATAAAATCGATACAATCAAATGAGATCAACCCCTTGCCTGTGAAAGGACTCCCCTTCTTCACTCATTTCCAATTTATCAGGTGCATGAATCAGACACCTCGTTTGCCCCTTCAATTCGACCCAGTGACTCATTCTCTGCACGAATTGATTGAAAGAGTTCCTTTGAAAGGTTTACTTGCTGTCTAATTATTTCGAAGCACGTGTGTATCGAATTCTGCTATCAAATCATTACAAACATCGAAGGTTAGAGAAAGCATTCGATTAAAGCGTATCGCTACTTTCCGATTTCAAAGATCTTCAATGAGAATTTATATTCATTGTAACTTAAAAGTGTCAGAAATATCTATTTTAGGATATTTTGAGATTTGTATGACCCATTTCATACTCTTTACAACGATGCTGCATTTTTTAAAACTCCAGTGAGAAGTTTCAAATTTAAGGAAAAGCAATTATAAACTCATTTAGATAAAATCGTAAGGAAACTGATAGTTTTCCTTATGATTTGATTCTATTATTATTGTATGCATTTGATTTGGTTGTAACGTTTATTGAATCAGCTGATTATTTATATATATATATATTATTATTAACTTCATTATTTGTTCATCTAATCACTTTCAAAAAAAAATTTTAATGTGCGTTAAACAATATAATACAAAGTTCTCAATCCGTTTACACGTAAACGTCTATTAAGTATACACAAAAAGTTTCAATGAAATTACATTAATGAGAAAAGACAGGTATAAATTGGTATATTAACATTGTCTGCATTTGAACTTCCAACTCCTTAAATATTTTTTATATGCAATTAATTGAATCAAAATACTTTTTTTAATTTGATGTGATTATTCTGTATGAGTAGAACTTTGTTTATTCCAAAACTGGTCTCTAAAAAGATATATAATCTTTCGTTTTGACGAATGAAGTTCTTTGTATGTCATGTTGGTATCATTCAAGCAAAAAGCACTACTGGTAAATTAAATAAATTCTCACATGGCAATTAAACCTCTCAGTGTCACTAGATTGATTAGCAGTGTTGTATTTCATTTACCTCCAACATACAAAATGATTAAACAGCCACATCTATTGGTTCAAAGAATCACAGGAAAGATTTTATTGGTCAAGGTCAAAACTGATTAGAAGTACTGCAGGGAAGACTGCATATTGCAAAACGGATACGAACTCCTACGAGGGCTAAAAGTGTATTGTTGTATTTAGTGATACAAATAGGATGGACTGTAATGCATAAATAAGAGTGAAATATAATCAAAGTGGTGTGCATACAAAATTAGTGCCCATAAAATAAAAGACAATAAAATAATGGTATTATTTTTTTAATCCGATGCACACATAAAATGAAAATAATGGAGATATATTTAATACATAACCCAGTAACCTTCCAAGTAGCTTTGACGAGATATCTCGTCCATAAAGATCTGGCAAATTTTATTAATGACGAAATACCTCGTCATCAAGATATTGCCGTATTAATGAGGCCGTGATCAAGATTTGGTGTAATTTTTAACTGACGAGATATTTCGTCAAGACAGCCACCAGGAGGGTTACTGTGTTTTTTTAATTTATATATACACATTTTTAAGTTATTATTTATAATTTGTATCACCCACGTATAAAATTAATTCTCCCTTGAAATTGAGATTCTAGCAACTTTCCCTTGTAGATGTTGTTTTTCCTTGTTATTACAATGCGCGCTGGGAAAAAAAATTTCTATCATCATAAATCATTAATATTTGGATCTTAGTGAACAGTGTTTGTGTTGCAGGGGATCAATATTTAAGGCTGAAAATTATTTATTTATGCGACACACCTTAATTAAAAAATGTCAATGAATCAAATTTACTTTTCACTTAATTAAGGTGAAAGGCTATTTGATAGATTTTGTTTCATTGAGATCCGATTTCACCAGCCCATTAACAAAAACTCGGCGTAAGGTATATAAATTACAACGAATAGAAATGCCAACGTTCATACGGATTAATTAAGATACACACACACACACACATATATATATATATATATATATATATATATATATATATATATATATATATATATATATATATATATATATATATATATATATATATATATATGTGTGTGTGTGTGTGTGTGTGTGTGTGTCAAAGTTTCCTCACCTTATGCAACATAACATCTTTTGCGTCTGCGAAGCATTCTTGCCTTTTCGGAAATATAAAAGCACAAAATTTAAAAAACACAACCCATCAGCCATTTTTTTTCATGTACTCGTTGAAATTTCTCCTTTTAAACAACATCAAAACTTTACACGAGTAAAGTTAATAACACTTCGTCTTTGCAATGTCATCCAGTGCCAAAAACAGGGCGAAATTTTGCATCAAAATCTGATAAAAGTTCCTTAACCAAAGAAATAAAAAAACTGTTTCACTTGAATATCCTTACTTGAGTACACTAACGTGTGTCGAGATTTTATTTTAGTGACTATTTAACTTATCCAAATATTGACAAAGCCCTGGAATCTATTTTACATTAGTTCAGCCTTAGGACAAATGAATCCGACATAAAGAATCGAGGTTATAAAAAGTTTCGAGTCCGAAAGGAATGGCTGAAGAGTCTATGTAAGCATCTCTAAGTATTGTTTGTACTATAAAAGGAACATCGGACCGACTACTACTTAGAGTTAATCAAATAATCGGCTAGATTTAGATAAGCGTGTTTTTGTATTAGATAATGCTAAGATCGTAACTATACTCGAGTGCAAAACTTACGTTAAGCTTTTCCACTGCTATTTTTAGTTAAGTGACCTAGATGTTGGGAAATGAAAGAAAAGGGTAAAAACGAAATTATTACGAAAACAGAAGCCAGCAGTGAAAAATATGAACTGAAGTGGTGAAACAAAACTGAGGGCCGTAAATAAGAAGGGTAACTTAAATCTAAACCTTCTTGATAATTGTCTTGACAGGGTTAGAAAAATTGCCCAAATTTGTTCTTAAGTTCCGTACGCCTGTATAGTTTCTCTTTTATGTATTGGGTGATGTTACGAATAAAAGATGTTTAGTCTACTGGTGGTAGTCTGTACAAGGTATCTTGTAATTAACAAAACTGACCAGATCTTGATGGAGGAAGTACCTCGTCATTAGAAGAACTAAACAGATCATGATCTTGTCATCAACAAAAATTTGACAATGTCTTGATGATCTCTTCATTAGTAAAATTGGTCAGATCTTGATGGACGAGATATCTCGTCGAAACCACTTAGAGGGCTAAAGTGAGTGCTGTAAAAATTCATCAGCCCTCCTCCACGTGAAAGGGATTGTAATTCCATAGTACATGAATACAGAGACTTTGGGGTCACTGGACATAAAGTTGTGTGGTTAGCTCTTTTCTCTATATCTCCCTATATTCTCTCTTTTTAAATAAGAAGTATTCAAATTTTAACTAAAAGTATTTAATGGTGTACCGTATCGACGAAAAAGTAAAACCACTTCCTGGTTAAATTAGTTTTTTAAGAATAAATATTTACAGAAATTGTACAGCTACAGTTTTATAATTAAAGACGATGTCCATCACCGATACAATACAACCTCCTAAAAGATAAAGTTCCTCAAATCGTCTGCGGCTAGCAAAAACCTCTCCAAAAGTCTCTTCTCAGCCCGCCTCCTCCAGTCGTCACTTCCGCAGTCGGACCAGGGGGTGGACTTCGGGAACGATTCCCGTTGTGAGCTCCCACGATTCTCGATAATGATTATGGATGCTCTCAATACGTTACAATGGGTAGCTCACGTTTTCTGTCTTTTACTAAATTATAAATGAAATAAAATTAGTTTTCAAATTAAAAATTTATCATAAGCATTAAGTAGCATCTAATAACTAGAACAACAAAAGGGAATACGGGATTGAATGCTTGAAATGTATGGTTTCTTTTTTTACAAGGACTCGCCACTTGAACTGATGCTTAAACCCCCACCCCCAACTGGTTTCGACACGATATTTATTTCATCAACATCTGACAAATGTTGCTAATGAAGAAATACCTAGTCATCAAAATATTGCCTACCTTTCGATAGTGACGGTATTAACGAGATTAAGATCTATCTGGTTAGTTTTCTTCTAATAGCAAGATGTCTCATCCATCAAAATCTTCTTATGGTTTAGCTGATTACGTGATACCGGTGATCTTTGACAGAACCACCAAGAGGGCTGTAGAAATACATTGAAACCAAAAAAAAAAAAAATTTTAATGTCATTAACCCTTCTTTGCATGATTTTTTCTTTATTGGTGAAATAAATCTAGGTGATATAATTCATGTTCAAAATTAAAGGAAAAATGGTTTAAAAAATCTTAGTATATATTTATAGTATAAATTTAGCAATAAACAATATGATGCTATCATGTGGTATTTTTTAAATTAAGCGGAAACTTTTTCAGAAATTGCTCTAAAAATAACAGAAACACATGTTACAAACCTTTCTTCCACTCATTTTCACTTTTTTAGCAATAGAAACTCAAATATAATAAAACAAAATAAAAAACGAAATCATACGTTTATTGCAACTACAACAAACAGCGGAATGACAACTTCAAGCTCATTTTACTAAAAGTGACACTTGCTTATTTTTGACAGCTATGTTTTTTTTAATGCAATGGACATTAAAAAGGTATCCAGACACGATCAACTTGAAGTGAACTCGTTCTTTTATATAATTTTTGGGCATTCAATGCTATGATGGAAATTTCCACCATTATGCAAAGAAGGGTTCAAATAATCCTCTTCCGAACTAGAACACCGTATTACCTTCTAAGCGGTTTACACTTTTTTATCTGTTCTGCAGTCAATTCTGCAGAACCTCTAACACATTTTGACCTTCCTGATCAATATAATCTTTCAAAAGGATTCTTTCAGGCATCGATGTGGTTATTTAGTCATTATGTACACTATATGGACAAACGCATTTGGACCCTACAGAAAGTCGGTGGAGGATACATCTTAGAGTGTGGGATTGTTTTCCAGGTTATGACTGCCCATTGCTTTATGTACCTGGTACTTTGACCGCTGATGAATATCTGGACGTTCTGGATAATTCGGCCTTCCCTACACTATGACAATATATGATGCTGTTTGTTTCTTCCAACAGGATAGAGCTCAATGCCATACTACAAAATACGTTCAGGAATGGTTTCCTGAAAATAAGCTGAATTTGCTTGTCTGGCCTGTTCAGAGCCCCGATCGCAATCCGATCTAGCACTTGTGAGACAATCTGAAGCAACGAGTGTGACACCGCCACGCAGGCCCATCTGCACAACAATCTCTTCTCACAGTCTTGCAAGAGGCAGTCGAGCTACACCTACCCAGACTTACAGAGAACTTGTGAGAAGTATGCCTCGAACTATGCCAGCTGTAATACAAGCAAAAGGAGGGTCTTCCCGTTATTAAATAGAATAATAAAGCACTTTTTCTGAAAAACATGCAGTGTCCAAATATTTTTGTCCATATTGTGTATATTAACCTTTTTTTAGTTATTTTCATGTTATTGTATAACTTGTCGATCTCATCAACAAATTGATTTTTTGTGACGAATTTATAATTTGTCTACCTATCTTTTATGAAATAAATAGATTACTTGTTTCTTAAATTTCTTATTTTAGCTTTCTGTGTTTGAACATTATATCCACCTTCTTTTAAAATATTTTTATCTGTATTGCTTTTATTTTGCGCTTTGAGGAGCTTGTCTGCTTTTGTACTTTGCGCCATAAAACACCAACATACAATCATAATCTGAATTAGTTCACTAATCCAAAAGAGTTACAGAAAAAATAACCTACTAAATAGAATAATGAAGCTCTTTTTCTGAAAAACATGCAGTGCCCAAATACTTTAGTCCATATAGTGTATATTATGGAGTAAAAGCAAAACTACATTATATACTCGAAAATGTCATAACCCTTACATGGCTAAACTAATTGAACCTTCATCAAGTATGTCAGCAAATTATATTATGGAAATGAACCCCCCCCCCTTGCAGTATCCTCAAATACCCTCTATACTTTTCAAAGATTTATCACTGGGTCATCTTTTAATTTCATGCTAAATAAAGTTTCGTTAAGCTTACTATATCTATACAACCACTTAATAAAATCATTAAAACCAGGAGCACATGATCATCGAGACAATGAAAACGAAATAATTATCAAACACACCTCACAACAAACGAAGAGCATCCTATACATTCCAATACCATATTCTTTGATTCTACGATACCTCGAAAAATACGAAACGTCAAATCAATTTACGAACCTAAAACTCAAACAGAATTCATTAAAACGCCGGTCTCTAGTTGAAATTCTCAAGAGACCATTGTATTAATTCTTCCACCGCTAATCGTAAGCGTGGAGTTTTCACCTGCCCCCAAATAAGCTATTTTGGATCAGGAGACCATTAGAACTTGCATATCGTTGTTCTTTGACGTCACAAATGGAGGGTTGCTGGAAAATAGGCATCCGAACATCCATCAGATAGTCTAAAGGATCCCCAGGAACCAGCCTTTAACGCCTAATACTCGAGTAAAGTTGAGCCGGCCAATAGCGAGAAATGAGAAAAATGCGCCCTTTTCGATAGAGAGTCAACGATGTAGACTCAAAGATGATAGATATTCCGTTCCGAAAACAAAGGTGGCATCTGCGGCAGATAAATGGCTAAAAAAAAAATAACGATAAAAATTTGCGCCTCCCCCTGAAAGATTTTGCCTCTGAAATTGGAAAACAAAGAAATGTATACAGTCTTGTGCTTACTTGTATCGTGAGTCACGAGAGCAGAGGAAAAATCAACCGTCGCCATGGTAACGTGACGTCAATGAATACAGTCAACGCAAATATGTACGATTTTTTAAAGCACTAGGCTTAGACATCTAAATGGGTCATTATAATCTTCTAAGTAAATATTAGACATGGTAGACCACTTTTTAGCCATGGTAAGGATATTGCTATGCTTTCAGTAATAGCTATTTATTTATTTCATTTATTTATACATTCTGTCAAACAGATTACATGACAGTGAGAGAGGATAAACATGCAACAGCGAAACTACATTTGTCAGAGAAAGAATTAATGGGGTCTATAAATAGGTATATATTTTTATTTAAAAAATTTAACATAAATTGAGTGGTTTAAGTTTAGAGCCGTACTGTCGAATAATTTGAAAAGGCTTTCCAATAGTAATGTGGCTACTTTCAAACGGTGACAAGACCGAAAATGATGAACTTGACAGATATGTAAAAGTGGTTTAAATTATGTGAGATTTATTTCATTTCTTCAGTTTAAATTTGAACTTTGACAAGCGTGCTCACAAAAAATTTCAGATAATATCCGTATAAATAATATTTAGTATTATTTATAATTACAAAGTTTCATAAATTGTTTAACAAAAGAATATTCTAACGATTTTGAACGAGACTTTTTTTAAACGAAAATGTTTTAAAAAGCCGTTTAGAAGTAAAAAGGGACAAATTACTTTTATTTAATTTGTGCATTAATCTAAATTATGCGTTTAATTTTGTTAGATAGGCAAAAATACATAGTTTTGGTACACAGCAAAATTTTAGTAATTAGTTTATGTGGGCCACATTAGGTGTTAAAAGTTTAAAATCTCTGTATTAATGATGTAGTGATATCTATGAAAAAACGGCTGTACAAAAATGAAATAAATAAATGCAATAATAATAAATAAATAAACATAAAAAAATCAGTGATCTCAAAAAATCAGACTTTATTCCTGCAGACATTGTTGACGAGCTTTCTTCCAAAATATAAGACTGGCCAAATATCAATAGGGATGAAAATGCAGACGCGTTGTAAAAAATGATGAAATCAAGTCTGTAGATTGTCATTATTGTTGTAACGTTATGTATATGGTATTCAGACAAAAAATATTTTTTTAAATAAAAACTTTTTACTTATAACCATTAAGTCTAACCATTATTTTAATGATTAGAACTAGTGTGCCAACATGTTCCTAATTAATAGTATGCCTAACAGCTGCACCTTATACCAGTCATTTGAGAAACAACTAATCTCCAGTTTTTTATTTTTCACGCGTAAAACTGAGTAAACAATTTTTTTTCTCCTTAAATAACTTCAAATCCCTACATGTATCCATTAATAAAAATTAAGTATGGATAGTATATGTAATAAATTGTACAGTAATGTTTTTTAAGTTTTCCGAAAGCTTACTATTTGGAAATGAGGTGTTACTCAAACGACTGATTTATTTGTCAGCCTTTCACGTCTCTTTGTCTTACTATTCGTTAATGTTCAAAACCAGCTCGCATAAAAACGATGCTGAAAATTATAGTAAAATTTTAATCGCTTTTTCAGAAATAGTTTTTTAAACTCGTTTTGAACAGATGTAAAAATTCTTCAACTGTTATTCCGGAAAATTTTATTTTGAGAGTATGATCCGTTGACAACGAAATGAATTCTTCCTCGTCTTGTAACGAAAGCTCATAACAAAATGTGTTGACAGCAGAAAATGGATTTCGTATTCAATCATAATTTTCGATATTCAATACGGGAGAATATTTCACAATTTTTTTTCTAGTAAGGCTAAATGTTGTGTTACTCTAGGAACTATTGCATCGATATTGTTATTTTGGACTGAAGGAAACAGGTCAACTCTTCTTTTTTGAACAGTGGATGTTAGAATAGTTTCGTTTTTAACTGGTATACTGGTATTCACGTTATTTAAATAATTGAAGGTATCGGCTGAATATGCTATTTCAATACACCAAATACCGTTTGTAAAAAAAGTTTTTAAAATATCGTTCCCATTGTTTAAAAAAAATGTTGACAGTTCATACTTAAGTTCCAAAATTCGGTTTAGCACTTTTCCTCGCGATAAACATATAACCTTATTATGTAGGATTCTTACAAGAAAGATACACACAATTTTTTTAAATAGGCATGGTTGTGAGGGTCGCGATTTGATGTAGTTTACCTTATTTACAATTTGTACTAATGTGGATTTTATTGTTGTAGGTAATGTTTTTGAGACTATTGATTCTCAGTGTAAAAGATGTGTGTAGATATGATATTAGGATTTTTCTTCTTCGATTCTTTTCGATTTCTGAGCCATCCATTGAAGGAGTAACATAGGTACAGATTCCTACACATTGGTCTCATTTTAAGTTAAATTTATCTGAATATGACAAAATGGAGTCAAAAATATCTTGTCGTGTTGTGCGTTCAGAATAAAAATTGGTTCAATATTTTGTTTTCAACAATTAAATGAAAAAATCCTAGTACTTGAGCAACACTTCAGATATCAGTGGTCAATTTGTAAAGCAAAGTATTGTTCTCAAAACTTATTAGTAACTGTTTTCTCAATATCATCTGACATATCGCACCCCGGCAAATAAAGTGACACAACTCAAAATTTCAGAATTTGAGAAACATCAACTTAAAGGATACTGTAAAACTTATATTGCAATAGTATAAGCTTCTTTTAAATTTTAGGTAAGTATTTATGGTGGTAACTTCTATTATATTCTGTAGAATATAATATAACACGCTGGGTAACTAATATAACACACTCATACATATTTTTCATTGACATAACATCAAAATTTTTATTTTTTGACTTGTGTTACTTTCTTGCCGGGGTGCGAAATGTGTAGCTGTTTTTTATTGTGTCGTCCGAATGAATAATTTTCATAATTTCTTTTTTGCATCATCAGCAAACATAATTTGAACTATTTCAGAACATGCTGGTAAAATCAGTGTGGTGCATGTGATGCATGGTTTTAAATTTTTGGCAATTTTATAAGATGCAATTTGTGCTTTATTAGATATTGTTATCATTTTTTTCTTAATTAATTTTATTATTCAACAACATTTAAAAATAATTCTTGTCATTGGACTGGAGATTGGCGTGTTTAGTTGTAAAATGCCGTTTTAACTTTGCTGGTACCACAAAAAACTATTACAAATCTTTTTCCCACAAACCACGAAAATTGGAATTTAACATTCATTTTCGTCAATATAAGTGAACTCGAAATCTAAAGAATCATTTGAATATTGTATATTGTTATTTTCTTCTTTTTATTGTGAGTATCGTTATTGATATTGCTTGTACTTGTACAAGAATTTGCCCTATCAGCACCGGAATCACATTTTCGATTTTGAAGTTTGTCCATTTTGTTATTTCGAATAGTTATTTTTAATTCTTTGGAGGGTAATTAGAGAAATTTTAATTTCTAAAAGACCAATTTGACACAAATGAGCTTCTACCTACAATTACGAACCAATACATTTTATGACACTGACAGTCTGTCTGAAAACTTGAGCTTACTTGTAAAAAAATAACAATAACCTTCTTAGCAAGAAACAAGTCCGTACACTTCGGTTGTTGTCATTCAATTGTTTGCACACATGCTCCGCCTACACGTGAAAGCGTGATTCATGTTCGATTGTAATACAGAAATAGATGAAAACCAACTTACGTACTAATAAAGACAATAAAACTAAAAAAAATGACTGACTTTTTCGGTTTCTATTTCCGTCTTAATAACCGTTTCAATTTTTCACTGATTATCACATTTTGGCAGAACACTTTCTCCAAGTTCACGGAGCAACAGTGCTCAGTTAAGAACCACTGCCCTAGGCACTGTTGACTTAGAGAGGGGCCCTTCAGCCATAATGCTAGGATTTTCTGACAGAAATACTCAAATATATATATTTCAAAGTTGTTCAAAGTTTTATGACTAATCTTGAAATAAATCAACAAATAAGAGATATTACAAGAGATAATATATCTATCAATTAATTACACTTTGTTTAGTTATATTTAGATTTAAATTATTGAATTCTAATTATTAAATTGATTTCTACTCATTATCCGTCCATAATCTTTAATCCATCGAAATTAATTAATTTTAAGTATCATTAAAATTGTTCCTTAGATATCATCTAATAAATATCCAAATCGGGAAAAGTCACGAGTTAGTTTGATTAAAAGGAGGTCTTCATATTAAATTGCGCTCAAACGACACCAAATTTAGGTATAGAATTCCGAATCCGTGTGATAATATAATCTCGAATACTAAGTTTCACGTCATTTGGTTCAGACGTGTATGTATTATCATAATGGAAAGTTTTCAGAACCTAATGTTAAATTAGTATTAAAGTACGATATAATCACAACTCCGTAGTCACAGCATTGGAAAAGGACTTAACTTAACCCTCTTGGTGGTCATACATAGCCCTGTAGTACCTAGCTTCTGATGCAAAGGCCAAACTATTGCCAGCTCTAGGAAAGGGGCATTTTTTACTTGGATCCCATTCCTCTTGGAATAATA
This sequence comes from Metellina segmentata, assembly GCA_947359465.1. NCBI lineage: Eukaryota > Metazoa > Arthropoda > Arachnida > Araneae > Tetragnathidae > Metellina > Metellina segmentata. The sequence continues at coordinate 39,137,893 of OX375884.1, forward strand.
GGGTAGTTTTGTCTCGACGAGGTATCTCGTCATTGGCAAAATTCACCAGATCTTGGATAAGATATCTCGTTGAAACCACTTGGAGGGTTGAGTATTGATAGGAAAAAGTAATAAATGTAAGTCCGTAGTCACAGAATTGGAAAAGGACTTAGCTTAACCCTCTTGGTGGTCATACATAGCCCTGTAGTACCTAGCTTCTGATGCAAAGGCCAAACTATTGCCAGCTCTAGGAAAGGGGCATTTTTTACTTGGATCCCATTCCTCTTGGAATAATAGGGTAGTTTTGTCTCGACGAGGTATCTCGTCATTGGCAAAATTCACCAGATCTTGGATAAGATATCTCGTTGAAACCACTTGGAGGGTTGAGTATTGATAGGAAAAAGTAATAAATGTAAGTCCGTAGTCACATAATTGGAAAAGGACTTAACTTAACCCTCTTGGTGGTCATACATAGCCCTGTAGTACCTAGCTTCTGATGCAAAGGCCAAACTATTGCCTGCTCTAAGAAAGGGGCATTTTTTACTTGAATCCCATTCCTCTTGGAATAAAAGGGTAGTTTTGTCTCGACGAGGTATCTCGTCATTGGCAAAATTCACCAGATCTTGGATAAGATATCTCGTTGAAACCACTTGGAGGGTTGAGTATTGATAGGAAAAAGTAATAAATGTAAGTCCGTAGTCACAGAATTGGAAAAGGACTTAACTTAACCCTCTTGGTGGTCATACATAGCCCTGTAGTACCTAGCTTCTGATGCAAAGGCCAAACTATTGCCAGCTCTACGAAAGGGGCGTTTTTTACTTGGATCCCATTCCTCTTGGAATAATAGGGTAGTTTTGTCTCGACGAGGTATCTCGTCATTGGCAAAATTCACCAGATCTTGGATAAGATATCTCGTTGAAACCACTTGGAGGGTTGAGTATTGATAGGAAAAAGTAATAAATGTAAGTCCGTAGTCACAGAATTGGAAAAGGACTTAACTTAACCCTCTTGGTGGTCATACATAGCCCTGTAGTACCTAGCTTCTGATGCAAAGGCCAAACTATTGCCTGCTCTAGGAAAGGGGCATTTTTTACTTGGATCCCATTCCTCTTGGAATAAAAGGGTAGTTTTGTCTCGACGAGGTATCTCGTCATTGGCAAAATTCACCAGATCTTGGATAAGATATCTCGTTGAAACCACTTGGAGGGTTGAGTATTGATAGGAAAAAGTAATAAATGTAAGTCCGTAGTCACAGAATTGGAAAAGGACTTAACTTAACCCTCTTGGTGGTCATACATAGCCCTGTAGTACCTAGCTTCTGATGCAAAGGCCAAACTATTGCCAGCTCTAGGAAAGGGGCGTTTTTTACTTGGATCCCATTCCTCTTGGAATAATAGGGTAGTTTTGTCTCGACGAGGTATCTCGTCATTGGCAAAATTCACCAGATCTTGGATAAGATATCTCGTTGAAACCTCTTGGAGGGTTGAGTATTGATAGGAAAAAGTAATAAATGTAAGTCCGTAGTCACAGAATTGGAAAAGGACTTAACTTAACCCTCTTGGTGGTCATACATAGCCCTGTAGTACCTAGCTTCTGATGCAAAGGCCAAACTATTGCCAGCTCTAGGAAAGGGGCGTTTTTTACTTGGATCCCATTCCTCTTGGAATAATAGGGTAGTTTTGTCTCGACGAGGTATCTCGTCATTGGCAAAATTCACCAGATCTTGGATAAGATATCTCGTTGAAACCACTTGGAGGGTTGAGTATTGATAGGAAAAAGTAATAAATGTAAGTCCGTAGTCACAGAATTGGAAAAGGACTTAACTTAACCCTCTTGGTGGTCATACATAGCCCTGTAGTACCTAGCTTCTGATGCAAAGGCCAAACTATTGCCAGCTCTACGAAAGGGGCGTTTTTTACTTGGATCCCATTCCTCTTGGAATAATAGGGTAGTTTTGTCTCGACGAGGTATCTCGTCATTGGCAAAATTCACCAGATCTTGGATAAGATATCTCGTTGAAACCACTTGGAGGGTTGAGTATTGATAGGAAAAAGTAATAAATGTAAGTCCGTAGTCACAGAATTGGAAAAGGACTTAACTTAACCCTCTTGGTGGTCATACATAGCCCTGTAGTACCTAGCTTCTGATGCAAAGGCCAAACTATTGCCTGCTCTAGGAAAGAGGAATTTTTTACTTGGATCCCATTCCTCTTGGAATAAAAGGGTAGTTTTGTCTCGACGAGGTATCTCGCCTTTGGCAAAATTCACCAGATCTTGGATAAGATACCTCGTTGAAACCATTTGGAGGGTTAAATATTGATAGGAAAAAGTATTAAATGTAAGGATATTTGATTATCATGACTGCTTTGCAGAGAGCTCGTAAGTAGTTGGGGATAAAATGGAAAAGTTTACAATTTTATGAACAGGAAAGAAGATTTCAAAACTGTGTTTTATGAACAGAAATTTCAGTTATTGAATACAAAGTCGTAATTTACAGTGTTATTTATTAATTTTTTTATCTTATAAACCAGTATCACCCACAATCAAAAAGATTTGGTCAAAATTATTTAATACATTCCTCGAATGAAATAACAAAATGTTTAGTGTTTTCATGTTCAGAAATCTCACTTTGGAGTAAGTTCATATTACAGATGATGTCACTTTTAAACTCAGAAAAGAAATTTAAACTTATGAATAATGCATAATTTAATTTAATACATTATTGAAAGAATAAAAATAATTTACTTCAAGTAATGCTATATTTTTCGTTCTACTTTTCAATGCTTATTTCAAACGACCGTTTATAGTATTTTACTATAAAATTGAATTCTAAACATGTATGAAAACTTTCTATTTGCAAATAAAAACAAATAAATTAAAATTTCTATTGATGTTCTGTTAAATTTTACGCATGTCTGGTGAGTTTCTCAGCTCAAAACACTTTTACCTAATAGCATAAAGCTTGTTAAACTACGGAATGCGCAATGAAAAGCAAAGGGATATGTTGAAATATTAAGATATTGTAAAAGCTCTATTTTTTACCAAAACACTTTCAATTATTAGCATAAAACTTGTTCAACTAAGTAATGTGTATTGAAAAGCAAAGGGATACGGTTGAAATATGAAATAATTGCAAGTGCTCTATTTTTATCAAAATTAATTACGGATATACGTAGCCAGTTATAGTTCAATAATAAATATAAGGACAAAGTATAAAATTAAAGAACTAAACTAGCAAACCATCAGACCTCAAAATGGTCGGATTCTTCTACCAAAGTGTTGAATATAAGAGTAGAAAGGAGACAGAAAAAAAAACGTAAACGACTTTGCTTTTCCACATTTAAAACCTGGCCTTTTTTCATTTCATACACATTCTACATTTCGTTTATTATATTTATACATATAAAAGAGGAGAAAACACATCCGAGTAATAAGTCTTCAAGGCGACTGAAACTCCCTTGAAGCATTTCTTCCTAGATGAAAATAAGGAGTTATGAGGAAAGAGTTTCGTAAGTTAATAAAAAGTATTTAAACTCTCTCCCGAAAATTCCCTTTACTTCCCCATACCAACAATTTTATCTTTTCTCTCACGGATGATGTAATCCTAGGATGCAAGACATCGTCCAAGTCATTATCTTCGGACATAAAAGATTACTGATAATGCCTAATGGATTGTACAGATGTTCACGTTTCAATGCTCCTGAAGAAATGCTTCATAGCTAGTGCTGGTGTTTCGTCTACTGAAGAGAGTAATAAAAAGTATTTGTTGCCTGCGTTATTCTGGGAAATTTCTGGTCTAAGTATCAGGATTCTTGTGTACGCTCTGCAGCTTTTATATTTTAATGAACAAATGTATATCCTCATGAATACGAGTCTGGCACACTTTACAAAAGTAGAAGCCTTTTTAATTTTTTACATTGTTACATATGTTCAATATCGTTTTGAAGAATCATTTTAAGTGACTAGACAAAGAAGTGTTTTACTTAGCTTTTAAAGAATACTTTTAGCAAATTAAGATATTTCTGATGTATGCGTTTCGGTACAATTCAAATATTTCTGATGAATACGTTTCGATACAATTCGAATATTTCTGTTGCTTATATTTTGATACAATATAAATATTTTTTGCTAATTCAATTTACATATGTCTCACGAGGGCTGTCTTTATTGTAAAAAAATATGCAATAAAAGAGCCGATTTTTTTAAAGAATGTAGAAGAGTTTCATTCTGCATCGAAATTGATACTCTAGATACAAATAATTATTTTTTTTTAGTATTTTTTATACCTGAATATGTAAAATATTAATGCTTCAAAATATTGCAAAACCTGAAGGAAAGGTATAAACCATTTTGAAATGTGAAATTCTATCTTTCATACGCTCAATAACAGTAAACACTTAGGAAAAACTGATACAATTCAAAAGAATCTCTCTCTTAGCTAAAGATTAAACTTGTGGTTTTTCTATTTAAGAAAATAGGAAGAATAGTTGGTATAGTATGGCTCCTGTCAGAAGGCAGATGACCCTGGGTAGTCTCTTTTTATAAAGGTGGTTAAGATCGAAGGGGAAAGGACTGTGGTACTTAAAACTATGTATGGCGATTACAATAGGTGATTATTTGTTTCGCCAACTCCTGATAGCTGCTATGACTTCTGGCATAGAACGATGAACTCGGAGCCGTGAGCCAAGTTAAAGACTCAAATTGTGTAAATTGCTTTATTTAGTTACCAAAACCACATGACTGGTGTTCCAACGCTCTGGAGTCTGTCTATATAAGTCTTCTTGTGTTTCAGTTAACAAAATCTCTATCGAATACTTAGTGTTAAAATAACACACTCATATATGATATTTGACACAGTATGCAATGAAGGGGATAAATGCAATAAATCATCTTTCAACTAGTTTTTTTCTGACGTAGTTGTTGCATTATTACACCAGCATATCATTTCCCATTTTATTCAACTATTTTCTTATTAAATCTAACATTAATTATGTTAATATTGTACACCAATGTTTGTATTCCGAGTTATATTCAAAATTTCGGAGATACATTTGTTGGCTTCAAACAACAGTCATTCCAAGAAAAATATTTGAGTATTGACTGTACGTATTTGGGATATTGTTTCACTATAAACGTATCCATGCATGTCCCAACCTGACATTTTCCTAAGGAAAAAAGAATATATTTGATATAATTAAAAAAAATTAGAATGGAAAAATAAATTACACACCTAATAGCACATTTGAAATCGAACCAACAACTTCCTAAGAGTACACTGAGTAGATTGATCATTGCTATTGAGAGGAGCCTCTAAATATACAGCAAATATGTCACGTGACTGCTAGTAGACACGTGACTGCTCAGCGAAAAATTGATTTGGTTGGACGATTTTTCATCTTATCACCTCGTATGGAGATAAAACATCTTGGTACTTGATTGCACATTACTATTGTGACGACAAAAGCGATGAAATCGCCAAAGTCTACAATTATTTCGCCCGGACCTATCACATGAAGAATCAATGGATGGGTGTCTGCTCCCTTCCGGTGGACCAATCAGATGGTGAAAGGTTGTTTTCACCCGACAGACGACAATAGTCTGAGGGTCACGTTACTACTGGTTTGGTCACATGATCTTGGGCACACAATAGGGATACAATTGCTCACTCCACTTTTATATTTCCTCTATGTAAATAACATCCTCTGAGATATTGCGTTGCTCCGAAATCAAACTCTTATAATTGATTTCCTTGACTTCTTTTTATCATGTTTAAAACCCCGTTTGAATATCACTTTTGGAATTATTGCTTTTATTCAACCTTTATTCTAAGCATTCAAAAAGTTAAAACTAATTGGATAACAAATATGTGAAACGTAATCTTCTAATGTTTTTCTATGTAGCCCGTTGTGTTACTAAAGTGTTACCTACGTTCTATAACTTACCTTTTGCATATCCCCAATATATCATTACCATGATCTTAGCGACAAATTTATCTGACAACACCCACACTTACAATAAAAGTTTTGGGGTGCCGAATTTACCACATACTTAATAACTTTTGTTTAACTGTTTTTGTGTTCATTTCACATGGGACATTGAGTACATTTCACCAGTTAAATTATTCAGAAATAGAAGGCAAACGACCAACTTCTCTAGTATGATTAGGATCTTCTAAATGAGTTTAATCCCACGCTTGCATTACGTCATGTTGTCGTTCCTAGAGTTACATTTTTAATATTATAGATGACAGGCTTATTTGGCAATCCCACTGCGCTAGCAACCTGCGAATTATATCCAATTTATGCAATTTCCATGGTGTTAGCCAAAACATACACTACCATACAATAATGAACCGGACAGCAAGATGTGATGGTATAATGGAAAATATACATGCTTTAATAGGGTAATGGTCCCTACGTGCTGAAATTACACTAGCAACCCTTCTTTGAATACTTTCAACAAGGATTTGATACACAGCTATGGGTATTTGGATCCATTCCTGCTGCAAGAATGTCGCCAGCTCAACTGTAGATTTCGGACGTGGTTCCCTGGTTCGTAAGCATCGCTCTAACTCGTAACTCAAATGTTCTATGGGGCTTAGGTTGGGACTCTGATCAGGCCAGGGAAGACGTTTTACATCAATATATGTATACCACTGCTTGACAGAGGCTGCAACATGACATGAAGCGTTGTCGTTAGAAATAACATTCATCCATTCCATAAAATTGCCGGAGCGTAGGAAGAACCTGATTGTCCAAAATATTAATGTAGGCGTCGGCGTTCAATTTACCAGGAACAACATGCAAAAGTCCCAGTCCATACCATAAAAAACACCCCCAAACAAGTAGTCGGATTATATGCAAATCCGCTGGCGTCCAGTCCATTATAGTTGGGTAGTTTATATTTATACTTACGATTATTAACACTAACATATTGCAAAGTAAACTTAATTCTCTGAGCTCAACGGACTGGAAACAGTAAGTCCCGGTTTAATTAACCTTCGTCTAGTCCATGAAGTATAAAACAAAACCAAATGAGACGAAAATATGGATCATTTTGTCAAGCAATCTCTTTTGTAGTCATTTTTAACCTTTACATGGGGTGGAACGTCTGGCATTCCACATTTTTAATTATATATAACCACAACTATCCATTCTCGTGTTTACTAAGATTTACGTTAAATGATAGATTTTACTTCCCACACAAGAAACACCAAGAAATTTCAGTAACAAACAGGTAGAATATATTTTGTACAGATATTTTTCAAAACAGCCTCTCCCTTTACGCTATAAATAGGTTTGATATTTTAGGAAGGTACGTAGTTAATTAATGTCAGACTGGGGCAACACAACGGGATATTGGCGAAGGTCTGGGATCAATTCCCAAGGAGAACGTCTTGTACTTTTGAACCACGGTCGGATGACGGAATGAACACTTGAGCTGGTACTCCACTGTCCGAACAGTCAAACCATACCAAAGTAAGGAGGACATTTGAAGTCACGTCAGAGGTCAGATAGCGATCTTTGGCTGGACTGAGTTTCGAACTCGCAATTAGGCTAACGATGCCCTATTGATATTTTCGGTATACTGATGCATTGAACTCGCAATTGGGGTACCGCGGCCCTATTGATATTTTCGGTATACTGATGCATTGAACTCGCAATTGGGCTACCGCGGCCATATTGATATTTTCGGCATACTGATGCATTGAACCCGTAATTGGACTACCGCGGCCCTATTGATATTTTCGGTATACTGATGCATTGAACTCGCAATTGGGCGACCGCGGCCCTATTGATATTTTCGGCATACTGATGCATTGAACCCGCAATTGGGTTACCGCGGCCCTATTGATATTTTCGGCATACTGATGCATTGAACCCGCAATTGGGCTACCGCGGCCCTATTGATATTTTCGGTATACTGATGCATCGAACTCGCTATTGTGATACCGCGGCCATATTGATATTTTAGGTATACTGATGCATTGAACTTCAAATATTAGATACACTAATTTCTTAGCATCGAAAAGTTTATTTAAATGTAAAAATATGCTGATAATTATAAACTTTCATATATTGTTTTTAAAGCTAAGATCTAAAAAGATGAGACAGATGTATACATTAATAGAGAGCAGAATGGCATTTGTGAAAAGTTTGAGTCGGAATTGTGTTTTAACTATTGTGCTTACGCATCGTAACAGGTGTTCTTGTTTGCAAATTTAAATTTCTACATAAATTAATGATAGAAATACACATGAATTAATGTTAAAACACACTCCTTAGTCAAGTTGTATAATTTTAGATCGGGAAGAAGTCATTCATTACTCTTCTATTGTTCCACGTATTTAATTGTTTGCTTCAATTGGTGGTAAAATTTACCCTTTAATTGATTAAACGAATTGATGGTAGAAATATTATGTACTAGCCACTGCGTGGCTAGCCCGGCTTTGCCCGTGCCCGTGGAGTTAATCTGGTGTAAAATTTTCCTCAGATTTCAAATCCGTTGAATATATATTCAATTTAAAAATTATTTATTCAAAGAAAATCATATTTTTAGGTATCAATCTAAAGTGAAATTTTCCGCAGAGTTCAAATCCGTTGAAATTTTCAATCTATATTTAGCGATTCCGATTTTACGAAAAAAAACTTAACAATCCCAGTCAATGTTTTTTATTTCTTTCTCTCATTCCCGGAAATGGAATGGGACAGGAAATGTAATTTGTTTCTTTTTTTTTAACACGAAGGTCAGAAGATGCAATCTGTTTTTTTTTTTTGGAAAAAGAAAGTTCATGTGACGTCACAATCTCTTGCTAAAATATAAAAGATATATTCAATTTAAAAATTATTTATTTAAAGAAAATCACATTTTTAAGTATCAATCTAAAGTAAAATTTTCCGCAGATTTCAAATCCGTTGAAATTTGTACTCCATCTTTAAAGGTCTAGGAGATACAAAAAAAAAACTGCATAGCTTTAGTTAAAACTTTTTTTTTATCCTCTGCTGGAAAATCATTCCTCCGCGCAAAATGAAAACGGAAACGGGAAAAATAAACATAGAATCCTTCATATCTTTATGCGGTTGACATTCCAAAGAAAACAATAATAATTAAATTTCATTAAATTCATTTAAATATGTTCTAGATTAAATTTTTAAATTCTCCGAGACCCAAAAATTGCAAAAAATTCGGATTACCTGTGTGCCAAATCTCATTGCTAAAAGTGCGATAGAATCACCAGGATTTTGCGGCCACGAAAAAGACAAACACTTCATTTTATAATAGTAGAGATACTTACTATTAATAATTCCTTTCTTAGTTTAATGTAATTTTAGAGAAAACCCTTTTTAGTCAAGCTGAATCCTTTCAAATCAGGGGGAATTACTGCTTTTCATCTACGTATTCAATTATTTGCTTTAATTGGTGGTAAATTGTTCCCTTGTACGTAAATGAATGTTAGAAATGTTATTTATGTTTTAGTTTAATGTAATTTTAGACTACACCTTTCTTAGTCAAGCACAGCAGATTCGGGGGAATTATTCATTACTCTTCTGGTGCCCATTTAATTGAGATTTCCTTCAAATATTACTCATGAATAAACTAAGTAACAAAATATAAGATGAAAATGAGATTGAGAGAAATGCTTCTAGGACGTTTAATTGCTTTCTTGATGGGATGTGTTTAATTAATTGGCATGGTGAAGGAATTATTTTTTGCGGATTCGTTTGATGCCCATTGCATTTGATTAATTCACAACTGTCAATTAATTATTTGCCTTAGGCGCAGAACAAGACATGCTACGCTGCGTTAATGTTAGGAAATGAAGCAATTACATCCTAACTAGATTTTCAACATTTCCAAGCTGCAAGAATAAAAAAGGTTGTACATTCGTTTCAATATGCCATGCAGTATTTTTTTAATAGGGACGAAACATTGACTTTTGACACTAATTTAAACACTAATTAGGATCTAGCTACGCTGCACGGTCTTCTAAAATTAACAAAATTGTCTTTCTTAATTGCTGCAAATTACGAAAGCGATCAATGCATATTCGAAGAAAAAATGCTTCTTTAACAAAAAATCTGTCATGGCTTCATCAAATGGAACATCCAAGCATTAAATGATTAAACTATTCATTTGGAATTAAATGATCGAATTAACTACATTTTGTATTAAAATTCTGTCGATGATAGCTTGGACATAAGAATATCACTATCATGTATTAAAGTTATTTAATTGGCGAGATATTTTTAATAACATGCATTCTTTACTTTTCGTGTCTTCGCAGATTATATTGTAAATTAAATGAAATTAAATCTTAAAAATAATGTGGAAAATTTGTTTGGATTTTCTTTCTGTATTTATTTGATGGCCGTTGCTCGAATTTGTATTAATTACGTAGGTGGTTACATTCAATAACGAATAAACTATGTTTAATTAAATATATGAAACTTCATAAAAGCGATTGTTTTACGAAATTAAAAATATTAATGAAGAGAAGTATTCGAAGACTTTTTAATAAGTATGATTACTGTATTTAATCTACACATAAAATGGCTTTTTAGAAGAAAACAAAAAATTTTCCGCAGTTGAATGTAAACGAAATACATATTAAGCATTAAATTTTACAGACTGCGTTTGGTACAGCGTTTCTACTTTTAATTTTATGATCTAAGAGTCTTTTTCTTTTTTTGTTATTGATCTGATTATTTCCCCGTTATGTACTTTAGCTTATTGGCCATCATTGTTCCTTATTTTCAATAAAAACAAAAGAGCTCACCAATTCAAACAATAAAGATTTGGTGAAAAACTGCATTAATCGATTCTAATATACACTACCTTACAATAATGGAACGCATTTGCATTAAATCCGACTACTTGTTTGACATATATATATATATATATATATATATATATATATATATCAAACAATCTCAAACATTACGCTCACCAACCCCCGGGGATTGCTACGTAATCCCATTTGGTTTGCTTCGCAAACCAACACTCCTTTTACATATTTTTTGCTGTAGATATAACGATTTTAGCAGAAAGTAGCGAAAATATCCAAAGATTCCGAATTTTGTATGACCAACTTTTGATTGCATCCAATTTAATTATTAACCGATTTCAAAAATAATAGTGCCGTAAGAAAGAGTATATTCTGAGGTATACTGTGGTATTTTAAAAATTAAAAACTAATAGTAATAATATATAGATACGGCAGTTTTAAAAAAAAGTAACAAAAATGTCCCGATTTTTCCCGAATTTCAAAAAAATATTATCAAGAACCAAATTGAAGTATAAAAAAAAACTCGACGAGCTGCAAAAATTTACGTTGAGAGGTAACTCGTTGAGAGGTAAAGTTTAATTTACGTTGAGAGGTAAAAAAAACTCACGGTTGAAGACTGAAAATTTGTATGTGTTTTGCTCACTCGCGGAAGAAATTTCGCTTCTTCAATTTTGACACTTAATAAACCCTAAACTCATAGCCGCATCTGAAAAAAATCTTAATAATTGTCCAGGGAATACGATGAAGAATAAACCATGTTAATTTTGTTTTTTTCCGATAAGTACTTTCTCGGGAAACCGTCTAAGAATTGAGCTAAACAACACAGTTTTCAATCCTGTGGCGGCGGTAACTTTTTTTTAATATAGAGAGATAACTGGTAACATCATAACTGGCTTGAAGGCTGTCGAGAGGCCGTCCATTCCTGCTGCAAGAATGTCGCCAGCTTAGCTGTAGATTTCGGAAGTGGTTCCCTCAAAAGTCCTATGGAGCTTAGGTCGGAACTATGAGCAGACCAGGGAAGACTTTTTACATCCATATCGTGATACCACTGCTTGACAGTGGATGCATAGTGACATGGATCGTTGTCGTCTTGGAAGTAACATTCGTCCATTCCATAAAATTGCCAGAGCGTAGGAAGAACCTGACTGTCGAAAATGTTCATGTAGGCGTCGGCGTTCAATTTATCAGGAACAACATGCAAAGGTCCCAGGACATACCACAAAAAACACCCCCACACAAGTAATCGGATTTTATGCAAATCCTCTGGTGTCCGGTCCATTATTGTAGGGTAGTATATACATATATATATATATATATATATTATATATATATATATATATATATATATATATATATATATATATATATATATATATATATATATATATATATATATATATATATATATATATATATATATATATATATATATATATATATATATATATAACTCATTATATTAATGCTGTTATTTACCTTTTGGGGTTTCCAATCTAAATGGCACAGAAAAATTTATATAAGCGAACTTAAAGAAGCAAAGCAGAGCACGGATAACTTAATATTTGTTTTGTGAGCTAAGAATGCTGTTGATGAGCAACGAACAGCGCAAACGTCCTGTGGAAAAAAACAAACAAATCCCGAAGCTAGTTCAGGATGCAAGTGGAATACAAGTAACTTACTTATTCCGCATTAACCTTTAAATATGCGATAAGGATGCACTGCTTATCTCGTTAATGAGCAAAGAAAATAAACGAGGCTTCGAGTAGTGGTCCGTAAAATCCCAACTTCGGTGGAAATGTATTACGGACTATCTGGGCGCACTCAAAATGGGATTTCTGCTAACGGGACCCTTCAGAAGCGGGGAAGAGGAGATATCATAAGATAAGTTACTGTGATGCGAGGTGCTTTTGGAGACATGCCCTATAAGTAAAAGATTAAAACTGCTTTCATTAAAGTGAGGTTATGTTTTTAATTAAAGAAGCGGTGATCATTGTGTCATAGTGTGTTTATCGATGATTTTATTCGTCAACTGCATTTTAAATTACTCATAATATTTTGAAATAGCCAAACACTCAACAATCTGATTTGCTTCATTCTTTTAAAAATTAAGCGGGGGGGGGTTCAGGGGTTTGTTCGATTCCTCCTTGAGTGTCAGTAAAAATTTCTGTCTGTGTTTATGTTCATTTGCCTGACGTTGTTTGTCTTGTTTGACCCTGCATGGTCAAAATGGCTCTCTTGCTCCTTAACCGTCTAAGTGGTTGTGACGATATATCTCCTTCGTTAAGATGCGATCAAATAGGCTAATATCTAGATATAGAGTCATCAATATGTTGCTGATTATTTTATGATGTTTAAGATCAAGATCTGATTAAGTTTTCTTCTAATGACGAGATATTTCGTTGATCAAGATTTTCTAATGATATTGCTAATGGCGAAATATATAGTCAAGACAACCGCAAGGAGGATTAAAACCAATATGTTTCTATAGCAGAAAGAAAATCGCCGTACCTTCTTTTCTGTATATCAATTATTCGTAAAACATGTTTGTTTCACAAAATAGAAATGCTGAAAACGACTTTACTATTCTAAAATATAAAAATAACTTCAGTTTCAGGTTATTACATGTCGTATTTACAATTTTTGGTAAACAAACAGTAAAATCTTCTTCGTTAAGATGCGATCAAATGGGCTAATATCTAGATATAGAGTCATCAAGATGTTGCTGATTAGTTTATGATGTTTAAGATCAAGATCTGATTAAGTTTTCTTCTGTTGACGAGATATTTCGTTGATCAAAATTTTCTAATGATATTGCTAATGACGAAATATATCGTCAAGACAACCGCAAGGAGGATTAAAACCAATATGTTTCTATAGCAGAAAGAAAATCGCCGTACCTTCTTTTCTGTACATCAATTATTCGTAAAACATGCTTGTTTCACAAAATAGAAATGCTGAAAACGGCTATTCTAAAATGTAAAAAATAACTTCAGTTTCAGGTTATTACATGTCGTATTTACAATTTTTGATAAACAAACAGTAAAATTATATAGAACCGTAGCTCTGTCATGCATTTCCGCATAAAGTCAGAAAGCTTAAAATTTTTACATTGCTCAGACATGGTTAATGGTGTAGAACAAACAGATGGCGATCTAGTAAAACCGATCTGTAAGAAGATGGAGCGACCTAAGTTACCATCCTACAAATGGATGTTTACGATCTATAACGTTATTATCTATAACCTATTAGATTATGTTGAATGCATCATGAAACATCGCCAAGTATTTTCTAAGGTATATCCGCTCAAAACAATTTCTATCTTTACTGGGTATAATACCTCTCTCTTTATATATGTATATGTCTAAATGGTTTTATATCATGGACTCACCATGATAAATTATATGTTACGAATTTTGTTTGCATTTGATGTGTGGTAATTCTCTGCGAATGTCTGATAATTCATTTTTGAAACTGTTATGTCATGAGTAGGGCAACTTTTTTGTTGCAGTAAAAATGGGAAAAGTTGCATTTATCATTCTCTAAAGTTGCATTTATGGAAATAAAGTTCCATTTATTTTTGATACACTGAATTCTAAAATAAATTATTCGTAAAAAATGAAAAAATTCTAAATATATTGACGATTTTAGTCGTGTACAACAGTGTTATAATACATACTGAAATATAGAAGAACGTTGAATGGCCGATCATTGGCCAGTAATTTCTTTAACATTGAAAACTTGCGCCACCCGCAGTCGTATAAAGTGCTGTATCGGATAGTAGAAGCGCAAAATCCTTTTCTCACAACATTCAGAGATTTTTAAACGTCATCTACAAGGCGAACAACATATTGATGATCGACACTCACCTCGCAAACTCTGCAGTCGATTACGCAAGTTTCCTATGGATTATCAAGAGTGCCAACTAATGTGTTAATGTACTTTTTGCCATTTATTTCACTTTCGTCTTAGGATGAACACCTTCTTACCATGAACTTGTTTGATCCGCAAAACTTCGGCGTTCGCAAGATCAGACACACGTGATCGAATTGTTGATTCAGAGAGCAAAAAACGAAATAGTAACTTGATGTTTATTAATTTACAGCTATGTTTAAAAAAATTTTAGGTGGTTGCAATTATGCAAAAAGTTGCATTATATATATATATATATATATATATATATATATATATATATATATATATATATATATATATATAAGGTGGTCCAAAAATTCACCGCAAGAAGTAATTTTGATAGAAAACACAGGGTTTATAATTAAAAATTGTAAATTTTTTATTGATTCATAAAGTATACAATATAGGGTTATATATGGAATAGCATATCGGATAAATGACCTCCGAGGCTTTTGCTAGCACATACGTACTCTTTTGTTGAAATTTTCCATGACTGTTTTGCATAAATGTGGCCGAATTTCGTTGATACAGCGCTCAATTTCCTCTTCTAGGCGTGGATGGTCGTAGACTTGTTGGCATAAACCTTAGACTTAAAAAAAAAAAAATCCGACGGCGTTAAAACGCATGATCTAGGCGGCCAATTCTGAACACAAAAACGGGAAATAACTCGACCAGGAAATGACTCATGCAGTAATTGAATTGTTGCTCGGGCTGTATGGCATGTGGCACTGTCTTGTTGAAACCCTATGTCGTCCACATCCATATCTTGCAATTTAGGCACAAAAAATTGGACTATCGTGTCGCATATTTTGTACGAAATTGCGAACTGTAGCTGCCAAACCCTCTTCATTATTTTTAAAATATTGCCCAAGAATGGTAACACGTTGTTCTTTCGTGTAGCGCTCCATTTTTAATAACCCTGAACTGTCGTTTTCGTTGGCTACACTTTATCGCACAAATGGTGCAAAATTCAAATCTAGAGTGAATTTTGGGACCACCGTATATATATATATATATATATAATTAGTCTGGAGATTTAACCCCATGAGGGTCAAGACAGTTCAGAATAGTGTAGTATTGCTTTCACTTCACATTTAAGGACGAAATAGCCACATTTAGTTGGCTGAGAGAATCCTAAGCATTATATTGGTCAAAGTCAAACTGGTTAGAAGTCGTGCAGGGAAGACTGCAATACTTGACTTTGACCAATGGAGTTAAATCTCCAGACTAATCTCACTATTCATCATTCTATATACATATAGCTTCTTTAACCCAATGAGAGTCAAAAAATTCCCGAGAAGTGTACAATTACTTTTGCTTTACATCACATTTAATGACTAAATAGCCACTTCTGAAAAATCTTAAGATGCATTCTATTGGTCAAGAAACTGGTAAGATGCCATGTCGGGAAGACGCAGGTTACCGGACGTATATGTGCCAGTGAATACTTCAAGAGGTTAAAAGTTAACCATTTTATTTAGTTATACTAAATTTTAGAAAATATCCGTATCAGAATAAAAAAATGAATAACAGTGATATGTCTTCGTGCTACAAAGAAAAAGACAGCTAAGCAATAGGCATTTTTTAAAACCTATGTACCATTAAAATTGATATTCAGTGCGAATAGATGAAATAATAGAGTGGTTAGACTTTTATGTCCTTTGAAAATAGCTAAACAAACATAAAAACAATATACATTTAAGTCTGCTTGAGCAAATACAAACGTAGCTGTTTTCAAGATGACGCAAGGCTTCGATTCGGATATTTTCTAAACATTTATTCTTCATAAAAGAGTATCCTATAGAAATATCTTTTATCCATATATTGGCTGCGAACCGGTAAATTCATTCGGAAGGCCACATCTAGACTGCGGGCTGGATAAAACGATCCGAAGGAATGCATCTTTACTGCTGGTCACGTAAAACTCTCTGTAGAACCCTATCTCGACTGAGGGCCTGATAAAAATATTTATAGGACCATATTTGGTTTTTGGGTCTGAATAAATATACACCTTTTACGTATAGAGCTAATAACATCGAATGAAATTAACGCATAAAAATAACACCTATTAAACCTCCCGTGGTTTTTCAACGTGGTATCTCCTCCCTTAATCCTTTCAGGCTAGGTAAAAATACTTAAAGTGCTTTTTATTGTTTGATATTTAAAGTCTGTTTATATAGGCAAATCCAAAATTTTAAATTACAGCAATTTCAAAAAAAAAAAACACGAAAAGAATTCAACACGGTCTCATAATTATTAGTCCTCCTAATGGTTGTCTCGAATAGGTTTCTCACCATTAGTTAAACTGACCAGATATCTCTTCATTTGATAAACTGACCAGATCTTGATCTCGTTATCATCCAAAAATCGGCAATACCTTGATAAATGGGATATCTCTTCAATTGATAAAACTGACCAGATATTAATCTCGTCATCATCAAAAAAAAGCAACATCTTGAAGGATATCTATTCAATTGAAAAAACTGACAATATCTTGATGGATATCTATTCAATTGAAAAAAACTGACAATATCTTGATGGATATCTATTCAATTGAAAAAACTGACAATATCTTGATGGATATCTATTCAATTGAAAAAACTGACAATATCTTGATGGATATCTATTCAATTGAAAATACTGACAATATCTTGGTGCATATCTATTCAATTAAAAACATTGACAATATCTTGATGGATATCTATTCAATTGAAAAAACTGACAACATCTTGATGGATATCTATTCAATTGAAAAAACTGACAATGTCTTGATCAATATCTCATCATAGAAAATCGACAATATCTAGGATGAGATATCTCTTCATTTGAAAAAACTGACCAGATTTCCATCGTGTCATCATCAAAAAATCAGCAATATCTTGGATAAGATATCTCTTCATTTGAAGAAACTGACCTGATCTTTATCTCATCATCAAAATGTCGGTAACATCTTGATGGCATGATATCTCGGCATTAGTAAAACTGATTTAATCTCTAAGCCCCTTAGAGGATTAAATTGCATAAGTAGATAGTCCTAAAAAAGATCTCAGTTATCTGTCTCGAATACAAATCCATTGAGGGAACGTCAAAACTGCCTTACATAGCACCAGCTCTTCCACTAAAGTCATTAAGGTTGAAGGACATTGCCCTGCGTTGTAGGCTAATGAGAGGAAGCTAACGAGGGAAATAAACACTTCCAAATACATTGAACAGTATCAAAAAACTACCCTTCTCCGTTACTCCTGTAATTGTGGTAATCAGTCTGACCGTGGCTGCCCTGAGGCTTTGATTAAACTTCTGTCGTGCAGCACAGTAAACGACTGCGCTTTATAATTTGTTAATTAAAGCGCTGCCTAAATTACCCCTACTGCTATTGCGTAAATGTACATTTGGATAGCAGATTTGGGTGAAATAATGCATTGTTCTCTACAGGTTTACGTTCGAGGTGTTAGGTGTTTTTAAGGGTTCAATAACGAAATGATTCAAACTGGACATATAAAAGGAAGCACTAAAACTAAACAAATTAGTAAGCGTATTAGGATTTAAAGAGCTGGTCGTAAATTAACTTTCCCTGTATGCGCGTTCTTAGAGACCAGAATTTTCAACGAATTCGAATAAACTTGAGATGTCGAGGTTTGCAATCAAGTTATATAAATTACTAGCCACTGAGTGGCTAGCCCGGCGTTGCCCGTGCCCGTGATATAAGGTATTATTCTGGTGTAACATTTTCCGCAGATTTCAAAGCCGTTGAAATTTTTAATCTATCTTTAACGAATCCACTTTTACGAAAAAGAACTAAACAATGTCTCCCAAAATGTTTTTATTTTTTGCTCTCCACTGAAAGAGGCAAAAAATGTAATCTGTTTTTTTTTTTTTTAATTTTTTTTTTTAACGCGAAGGGCGCGAAATGCAATCTGTTTATTTTTAGAAAGGGAAAGTTTCCGTGATGTCACAATCTAGTGCGAAAATATAAAAGATATATTCAATTTAAAAGTTATTTATACAAAGAAAATCGTATTTTAGGTATGGATCTAAGGTAAAATTTTCCGCAGATTTCAAATCCGCTGAAATTTTTACTCCATCTTTAACGGTCTAGGAGATAGAAAAAGAACTAATTGACTCCAGTTAAAAGATTGTTTGTCTTTATCGTCTGCGAAAAAATTATTCATCCGCGCGCCGGAAACGAAAACAATAAATTTAGAATCTGTGATCTATTCTATGCTGTAGCATTCAATAATGATTAAATTTCATTAAATTCATTTTAAAATGGTCTAGATTGAAATTTAAAATTCGCCGCGACCCAAAAAGTGCAAAATACTTGGACTACCTGTGTGCCAAATCTCATTGCTGTAAGTGCCATAGAATCATAAGGATTTTGCGCGCAAACAGACAAACACTTCCTTTTATAATTGTAGAAATAAGAACCCCGCTTTCTTGGTTCTTTGTAACTTTTAGCTTATAAGGAATAATATGTCTCATAAAAAGAGCACGTTTTCAATAAACATTTCTTATGAAAGCAGATTGATTCCATTTTTGGTTCTGAAGTGTCTTAGACACAACTGAAGAGCGTACTTTTTTTTATAATCGAAAGGGTGTCAAAATAAATATTCAAATGGTTTACTAAATTAACCCTCCTATTTGTTATCTCGATCAGACGTCTCGTCATTAGCAAAACTGACCAGATCTCTATGGACGAGATATCTCGTCATTAGAAGAAACTGACCAGATTTCGATCTCTCCATCAAAAGATCGACGATATCTTGATGATGAGATGAGCAAGATCGGCAAATTGATCACGAATTTAGTGATAAAAATTGATCAGTCCTTGATGAAAGGAAGTCTCGTCGAAACAACTTGGAGGGTTAAATTAAATAACAGTGATAAATAAGAAATCATAAAGTTAAAAGACTTAATTTGAGTGCAACACTGTTTTCACAATATTTGAATAAAAACTCTAAAAGCACTTCCATTCTAACTAATTATATTACGCTTTTTCATTGTACGGATAAAACTCTTTTCTTACAAAAAAAAGTACGTTTTTCTAAAGCTTTCATATAAAAATCCATTGAAATTGATCGAGTATAGTAGTGAAAAAATAATAAAAATTGCATACTTCTTTTTACCCGATTCAAAGTTACTTAAAATAAACATATTTTTTAAAAAGCAGTTTATTAAATAAAATTAGACTAAATCTCATTTTCGTTTTGCACTGGAATAAAGTATCTAAAAGCTCGTAATTCTTCTATTCAGTCTGCTATTTTTCCACTTTTTAACACACGTTTTGCTTATAAACGAATCCATTCAAAAATAAAATAGGAACGAAATGACATAATCAGAAAAGAGGGCCCAAAATTCTATAAGCATTGTTGGAAAATAAATATTGAAAACCGACCTCACACCATTATTGAAACGAGGTAAAAGGGACAAAATGCCCACTTCACGTAAGAGAGATTTAATCGTGAAAAAGTTAAGGTGCAATTTTATTTTAACAGTTGAGCTGAAAGGAAGATGGTTGAATGGATCTGGAGTATTATGTCACCCGCAGCTGAATGCTTGGATAAAGAACTCAAGGTTGAATAGAGACGTTTCAGCTTTTCCTATTTTGCTGAATTTATCGGTATTTATTCATAATGGCATCACAGTAGTAATTAAAGTTTAAGTGAGAGAGAGACCTTTTTTTACTAGAAATAAGCTTTCAAATCAGGTTTTTCTTCAAATATAAACAGAATCGTGATTAACTTATTAATACATTAATTTTTAAATAATAATATTTTTAATCACATGATTTGAGAGCCGTGGTAGCCCAGTTGGAAGAGAGGGTTGGGGGGGGGGGGGTCAGCAAAGGTGTGACCTCGTCATCTGACAATGGCTCTGAATTACGTGGTGTTGTCCTCGGATATTTACATTTGATTTGATCCTGGACTGTCGCCAATAGCCCGTTGTGTTGCTACAGTATCACGCTAATTAAATACCTACCTTACATGATTTAATATTTAATTTGATCTCTGTATGTCTATTTATTTTTATATTCATTTAATAAAAATACTTGCGTATTATGTATGAATCAAAATCTCTTCAACCCTCCCGGCGGTTGTCTTGGTACCGCATCATTGGTGAAAACATTAGCTGATATCGATGGACGAGATTTTTCGTCATTAGAAGAAATTTGACCAGATCTTGATCTCATCGTCATCCAAAAATCGAATTGACGATATATCTCGCAATTAACAACATTGGTCAGATCTTGATGGACGATATTTCTCGTCGAAACCACTTGGAGGGTTAAATGTAACTTTTAGATACACGTCCATTTTTAAATTCAATTGTTAATGCTGAAAATACCAAAGCAATTTTATACAGTTATAATTAAAGTATCAACATGATTAGAATTTTTTCCATCTAACAGTAATTAAGTAAGATTCATAAGCAATCGAGTTAATATAAAACCGTTAGATTTATTTACTTTGTATAAATGCTACAAGATAATTTTAACACTCCAAGTGGTTTGGACGAGAGATCTCTTCCATCAAGACCTGGTCAATTTTGCAAGTGATGAAGTCTTGATGATTTTATCCAGTTATAATTAAAGTATCAACATTAAAAGAATTTTTTCCATCTAACAGTAATTAAGTAAGATTCATAAGCAATCGAGTTAAAATAAAAACGTTAGATGAATTTATTTACTTTGTATAAATGCTACAAGATAATTTTAACACTCCAAGTGGTTTGGACGAGAGATCTCTTCCATCAAGACCTGGTCAATTTTGCAAGTGACGAAGTCTTAATGATTTTATCCAGTTATAATTAAAGTATCAACATTAAAAGAATTTTTTCCATCTAACAGTAATTAAGTAAGATTCATAAGCAATCGAGTTAATATAAAAACGTTAGATTTATTTACTTTGTATAAATGCTACAAGATAATTTTAACACTCCAAGTGGTTTGGACGAGAGATCTCTTCCATGAAGACCTGGTTAATTTTGCAAGTGACGAAGTTTTGATGAGTTTATCCAGTTATAATTAAAGTATCAACATTAAAAGAATTTTTTCCATCTAACAGTAATTAAGTAAGATTCATAAGCAATCGAGTTAATATAAAAACGTTAGATTTATTTACTTTGTATAAATGCTACAAGATAATTTTAACACTCCAAGTGGTTTGGACGAGAGATCTCTTCCATCAAGACCTGGTCAATTTTGCAAGTGATGAAGTCTTGATGATTTTATCCAGTTATAATTAAAGTATCAACATTAAAAGAATTTTTTCCATCTAACAGTAATTAAGTAAGATTCATAAGCAATCGAGTTAAAATAAAAACGTTAGATTTATTTACTTTGTATAAATGCTACAAGATAATTTTAACACTCCAAGTGGTTTGGACGAGAGATCTCTTCCATCAAGACCTGGTCAATTTTGCAAGTGACGAAGTCTTAATGATTTTATCCAGTTATAATTAAAGTATCAACATTATAAAAGAATTTTTTCTGTCCAACAGTAATTAAGTAAGATTCATAAGCAATCGAGTTAATATAAAAACGTTAGATTTATTTACTTTGTATGAATGCTACAAGATAATTTTAACACTCCAAGTGGTTTGGACTAAAGGTCTCGTCCATCAAGACCTGGTCAATTTTGCAAGTGACGAAGTCTTGATGATTTTATCAAGTTATAATTAAAGTATCAACATTATAAAAGAATTTTTTCTATCCAACAGTAATTAAGTAAGATTCATAAGCAATCAAGTTAAAATAAAAACGTCAGATTTATTTACTTTGTATAAATGCTACAAGATAATTTTAACACTCCAAGTGGTTTGGACGAGAGATCTCGTCCATCAAGACCTGGTCAATTTTGCAAGTGACGAGGTCTTGGTGATTTTATCCAGTTATAATTAAAGTATCAACATTGTAAGAATTTTTTGTATCCAACAGTAATTAAGTAAGATTCATAAGCAATCGAGTTAAAATAAAACCGTTAGATTTATTTACTTTGTATAAATGCTACAAGATAATTTTAACACTCCAAGTGGTTTGGACGAGAGATCTCTTCCATCAAGACCTGGTCAATTTTGCAAGTGATGAAGTCTTGATGATTTTATCCAGTTATAATTAAAGTATCAACATTAAAAGAATTTTTTCCATCTAACAGTAATTAAGTAAGATTCATAAGCAATCGAGTTAAAATAAAACCGTTAGATTTATTTACTTTGTATAAATGCTACAAGATAATTTTAACACTCCAAGTGGTTTGGACGAGAGATCTCGTCCATCAAGACCTGGTCAATTTTGCAAGTGACGAGGTATCTCATCAAAAGATATTGACGTTTTTTATGATAAAGAGATATAGATCTATTCAGTTTTTTTATGATCACGAGACATTTTATCCATCCAGATCAGGTCAATTCTTATCTTAGGTTAAGATAATTGTGGTGCATCAAAATCTGGTCAGTTTTGCTAATGACGAGATATCTGTTAGAGACAACGAACTAGGAGAGTTAATGGTTATGTGGCCATGTTAAATTGTAGCGACTTGTTCTTTTGAAATTACTGTATTATATATTTTGTTTTGTCGTATAAACGGACATTAAATAACAAACTATAAAATCCTCTCTAATCCTTTTTGCCTATCATGAAATTCAGACTGGGGTATTTTAAACGCTTCTATTCACTCTCCAATTTTTAGACACATGCTATTTACTAAAACACATACTGTACACTTTCCGAACTTGAAAAGAAGATCAGCATGTAATCATTTCTATGTGCCATGAAAATCCCAAATAAAAAATAACTTATAAGTAGAAAAATTAATTTATGAAGCAGTATTTCGGATTGAAGTATCACCGTTTCATTGAGACTATGCAATACAATCTACAAGATTTAGGACGTACACCATTTTCTAAAACTTAAACGCTTCCTAAACTTGAAAAATGAAGTCAACACCGTTGTCATTTCTTTATTTCAAAACCCCAAATAAGAAATAACTTTAAAGTAAAAATAATAAATTTATGAAGCAGTATTTCAGACTGAGGCATTTCCATTTAATTAAAACATTTTTATACAATCTACAAGATATAGGACATATACCATTTTCTTTCCAAGCACTTCCTGAACAAAAATGAAAAACGCGTAATCATGTGTGTATATCCCATCCCAAATAAAAAATAAATTTTAAGAAAAGATAAATTTATGAAACAGTATTCTGGGCTAAAGTATTTCTATTGTATTAAAACACTACTATATACCAGTATCCAATCAATAGGTTGGGTTTTAAATGTTTCTTAGGACCGAGATCCCTACATCTAATTGAAACATTGCTGTTGAATCTCCAAACTGTAGGACATTCATCATTTTCTAAAACACATACACTCCCTGAACATGAAATGTGACCCCCCCCCACACACACACGTAATCATTTCAATATATATTAAACCCACAAATAAAAAATATCTTAAAAGCAAAAGATTCATTTATGAAGCAGCATTTCAGACTGAGGCATCTCCATTGAATTAAATTGGAACAACTTGGCCAAATATGGTCCTCGAGCCATTAAACCTGAAGGCAATCAACCATTGAATCAAAACATTATTATACAGAATCCAATATTAATGTTGCGCTGTTGGGTTTAATGGCACAAGGGCCATATTTGGACAAGCTGCGCCAACCACAAGACGTACAACGTCAAACATCATTCAAGCTTTAGGACACCACACCGTTTTCTATAAAAAGCATTCCCTTCCTGGACCTGAAAAATGAAGCCAACGCGCAATCAATAAATTAACCATGAAGTAAAAAAATTAACTTCTGAAACATTTTTTTTTCTACCGGGATATTTCCATTTAATTAAAACGTTCTTTTATGTGTAGGACACACGTCATTTTCCAAGACATACACTCCCTGAAAAATGAAGCCAACACATAATCATTCGTATCAACCCCATCTCAAGGATCCTCTCACGAAAATTGCAAAAAGTACACTAATTCCCCACCCTTGAAAAAGGACTATTTATTATCGCCAACGGACCAAAAGCAGCCTAGGAAACGATCCGGTAGCTGTTATTCTAATATAAGAAGCAAGGTCTAGAGTAAATGTCCTGCGTTAATCATATTGACGGGTTATAAACGCTGGGCATGTAGTGTCGGCGTCCTGTGATGAAGAAGGCTCTGTGACATAGGAGGAAAGGACAGTAAAACTAATATCATAATTTGCAGGGTATAAGCTGTAGGACAGAGCTCAGCTGTAGATATCTCTCACCTCCGGCTGTCTGGGGAAGAAAAGATAGGCGAGCTTATTGTGTTTGTTGTCATCACATGATGCTCTCTGTCATTAAGCCCGACTACTGGGCGGATGCTTTTATTTGCGCCGTTTCTAATAACTTCTCGCTTGCCTGACTATATTTTCTTTTCATTTTCCATCTTTATTCATGAATCACTTAAATCGACATGCTCGTAGACGGGTATTGCAATTTCGTTTATGTGGAACGTATTGATAAATATATTTTATAATTCTTTAGGTTACGCCAAAAAACGAAACAAAATCATTCGTTTTAGAGTATTATAAGGTCTTGAATTAAATTATTATTTTTTGTCAAAATGAAATTTTTTTATTTATTTACGCCATTTCTAGTAACTTTTCGTTTTTCAACCTAAATTTTGTTTTCATTTTCCCTCTCTTTTATTCTGGTATCATTAAAGTCTACACGCTCGCAAAAGGGTATTACTGGGTGTGTACGCAAGTTTGATAACACGTAACGTGTTCATAAACATTATTAATGCTTATTTTGTACCAATAACGTAATAAAGATATTCGTTTAAGAAGACTAAAAAAAATTGAAGTTAAAAAAATTAATTATTTTTTATTATAATAAACTTATTAAAATAAAATTTCAAATTTATTTATATCATTTCCAATAATTTTTCATTTCTCTGACTATATATTCTTTTGATTTTCTATCTTTTATTCACAAATCACTTAAGTCGGCACACTGGAAAACGGGTATAGATGGGCATACGTTCGATTACGTTTACATGAAATGTGTTGATAAATATTATTAATATTTTTTTCTTTACGTATCGCATTAATTCATTCGTATAAAAGTACCAAAAAGTTTGAAATTAAAAAGATTTCTTAATTTTTTTTAACAAATATAAATTTAAATTTTTTTTATTCAAGCCTTTCTAACAACCGTTTGGTGTTCTGCTTAAAATTTCTTTCCATTTTTTATTCACGAATCCCTAAAATCAACTCTGTAGTAAAGGGTTTTTGCTTAACATTTCGTTTACGTGGAATGTATTGAAAATAATAATTGCTTATTTTTTTACCAGTATCGCATTAACAATCATTTGTTTGAACGTTCCAAAAGGTTTCTAATTTAAAAAAATTCCTAATTTATTTTTTATTGATATTAAAGATTTTAAATACATTTTTCATTTTCTTACCTAAATTTTCTTTTTACGCCTTTTATTCATTTGTCCCTAAAATCGTCACGTTGGCAGACAAGTATTGTTGGGTTTATAAGCAATTTCGTTCACACGAAACTTTTTGATGACTATTGTTAAAAAGTTTTTTAATTTAAAATGTTTAATGTTTTTTGTTCGTTTTCTTCATTTCCAATATTTTAACGTCTTTTCTAATAATTTATTTGCGTCACTTCCTGTAACTTTTAGTTTCTCTGCCTAAATTTTCTTTTATTTAGCACCATTTTATGAATCTCTAAAATCGACACTCTGATAAAATGGTATTGCTGGGCTTAAGCGCCATTTCATGTTTGTAAAACATGTGTAGTAAATACTATTAATGCTTGTTTGTATCATGTATCAATAACAGTCATTTGTTTGAAAGTACTAAAATTAAAAGATGAAGATTTTAAATTTATTTCCATCATTTCCAATAATTTTTCGTTTCCCAATCTATATTTTCTTTACATTTTCCATCTTTTATTCATGAATCCCAAAAATATACAGCCGACCAAACGGTCTGGTGGTTAAGGTGTTAGACACTAGATCGGAAGGTTCATGGTTTGAATCCGAGTCAAAGCATGGATGTTTGTTAGCGTATGGTGTAGAGGCGTCTGGTGCACCTTAAATCTGTCGATGCCGAAAGTCCTCACGTTGTGTTGATGTGGAAGTTTGGAGAGTGGGGTGCCAGCTCAGGTGTTGCCTCGGTTGCATCTGACCGTGGTTCAAAGTTACTTGGTGTTGTCCTCGAATCTTTCCAATAGGAGATTGATCCCGGACCGTCGTCAATAGCCCATTGAACACAACAGGCAATTGACGACGGTATTGTTGCTTTAGTACGACATTAATTAAAAATTACCAAGAACCCGAAAATATACAAGCTGGTAAACAGCTATTGCTATTAATTCGCGTTATCCCATGTACGTAAAATACGTTGATGAATATTGCTACTTTTTACCAAATATCACAAAAAGCAATATTTTGTTTTGGGTACTGAAATATTTTTAATTCAAAAAATATTTTTTGAATTACTAAGGTTTGTTTTTTTACCAAACATTATAAAAACAATCATTCGTTTTAAGATACCAAAAAAGTTTAAATATGAAGAACACAATTTAGAAAATACACTAATAAGCTTTTTAGTGTAAAATGTAAAATTAGCCTCTCTCTCTTCGCACCCAGCTGCAGCAAGGCAAGTCGCACTTTCAACCTTGGAGTGCCTAAGGTATATGTCCAAAGAAATCTGCCTACTCTTTTTATGCCCTTTATCATGGACTGAACGTCCATTAAATAATGTCGTATAACATTTGCAATTTTTTTGTAAAATTTATAGTTTTGGTAAAAAGAATTGTATTCTATGTGAAACAATTTTCTTAAATGTATTTTTTTTATTAAAAAATCTTATTTTTTGTTAAAGTTGTAAACAATTTTCTTACCGAAAATCTTTACTTGCAACTTGTATTGAATAACACATTCAGTTAAATTCAATACAAATGCGAGTAAATTATTTCTTTACATTGCTCTTCTAGGTAGCCCCCATTACCTAATCTGTAAAATAATGTCTTCCTTTTGATCCCGTTTGACCTACATTGAGTTAGACCAGATCCAAAATATCATTAGCCTTGAGTTCAAAGGGAGCCACCCTCGAACCTTTTAAGAGATTCTCGCTAGCGACTTCAACGCGGGGAATACGGTGGTCAGGAGAATACAGTTTATAAAGTGGAAAGCTCTTTACTCCCAGAACAAACTTCATGGTCCTTGACTGAGCGAAGCAGGTCGGGAGCTTGCTTCTAGTAGAGGCAGATTAGAATTGAAGGCCATTCCACTGTGCCCATCTACCAGATGTCAGACCAAAGTCTTCGAGCCTATGACCAAAGAAAGCTGCCCTAATTCTTTAAACCTTTATCATGGACCAAATGCCTTCCAAATACTGTACCAATACGATTCCTCTCGGGGTGGATTTCTCTCTTTTGCGTCAAAAGTTTCCTTGTGCTAGCACTTCCATTTACTTTACGGGCAGCGGTAGTCTGCATAGTAGAGTTGCTGATTAGCAAGCCAGATGGTTGCTAATTCAATACTCCATTTTTCCAAAAAAGACCGTAGTGTATGTGTGGGTAATGCATGTTGAATCTGTCCCCAAATGTTCACACTTTGACGTGGTGTGGGAATAGGAATAGGTATGCCAGTTCAGGTGCTGATACGTCAACTGTGGTTCAAAATCACGAGGTGCTGTCCTCTGATTTTCACTTCGGAATTGATCCCGGACCGTCACCAATAGTCCCTTGTGTGTTTTATTTGTGCAGAAAAAGTATCAATATACGCTTAAAGGTAAATCTGGACTGCAAGCATACCTCACATCTTTATTTGTATGAAATCCAACGAGAGGCATTTTCTGTCAAGCTAAATCTTGGTGGCTGTAGTGTTACTGAGGCGGAACTGTTTCATATACCTATTTCTATATGTGACATTTGTTTTCCCGTCAAGAAAAATTCCCAAGAATGAATTCCGATATAGTAGTTGATTGGTTAACATCGATCAGATTAACCTTCAAATCTGATTGATTGAAGTTTAATCAATCAGGTTAACCTTTAATCTGATTAATTAAGAACATTACCTTATTTGTCGTATGAGTTACCAAACGGATAAGCTACATTCTACGGTAGCTATGTATGAGGTTTTCTATCAGAATTATGTGGTCTCCATTCGAAGTCTGATTCCTTGTTTTCGTTTTATGGTTATGAAATGCATTTAATCTCAAGCCAAATGTAGGTGGCGGTAGTGTTCCTGTTATTATTTAAGATATCACGTGGCTTGTTACAAGAATACTATTTCAGCATGTCGCCAATAAAAATTCCAAAGAATGAATTCGAATTAAAAAGTTAATTGGTCAACGCCAAGTAGATTGAAAGCCAACCGTCACCAAAACGACGATAAACTACATTTTCAAGGTAACCCCGATATGTATCATGCGAAATCATTTGGATTGCGGATGCAAAACTTTCGCTTCTACCTGGTACGTTAAAGTTATTACGATAATCGCAATGTTACATTAAACTTTCAACTTAAAGATCTCATTTCTGGAAACGTCGTGGACACATTTTGAATTCGATTGGGGATTACTTACAGAAATCGATAGGAGCTTCCATTTGGATTCAACCTGGGCGGAAGAAGCCAACCAGCCATTTATCTAATAATGAATATGTGATGCAGCCCACGAATGATAATTAAATTGATTGATATGCGATATGACCTGTGCGGAACCAGAGGGAGAAGAGAATGTTCCCAAGAGTGAAATAAGAATCGGAAGCAAGCAAACTTCCCAACAGATGTAGAGAGGTCTTTTACTATTTTTAGCGGCTGTACACCCCAAGGGGGCATTTGAAAGATTGCTTTCAGGTCTATTTTGTTTCTATAGCAACCGAAAACGAATCCAGCTAACATTGCTTCCCAGAGCATAAGATAATGCCATATCTTTACATTTCTTTAATATTTTTTATTGGAGGGAGGAAAATCATATGCCCCTATAGGATCTCTCAAATGTTTTTATAGAAGATGGCACATTGTGAAAGATGAGATGTATTTTTTATTCTCTGAAGTGGTTATATGACGGACATTTTTCTCGTGATGCAAAAAATAAAGAAGCGTTTGCTTCCATATGAATTTAGGCGCACTTGAATTCTAGCAGATTCTGTTGTCCATAGTTATAACGTCTTTTGTTGCTTCCAGAGCGTTAAACTCGTTTCAGATGCGGGGATAGATTTAGAAAAGAGTAATCTCGTCTGTTTTACGTGTGTTTAGACTTTCTTATCGCTATTTTCTGTTCCGTAGAATCGTCCATCAATGTAAACATTCTAAACAGTATTCGCGATTTTATATCCGGTCTTTTGAAATTCGATTTAAAGATAAAAGGAGCTTTCTGTTATGGCTTACCGTTATGATACGTTGTATTTAAATTCTATTCTTTTGGGGACTTTAATTTTTAGTTTCATTTCAATCTAATGATAGATTTTGAACAATTTAGCTGGTCAAATGTACGCGTTTTCTCTACTATACTGAGGATACGATTTTATTTTTAATTAATTGGATACATAATTTTTATACCTCTTTCCCATTTAATTTAGATCCACATTCCATAAAACATCATATAACAATGGGATCTTGTCACAGTTAAACGGTAACATTCACATTAGATTCAGGAAGCAACTCTCAAATGCTTCACATTTTTTGGTATTTATAATACATAAAAGACATTTAAATGACAGGATGATACATTTTTTAAATAAATCGAAATCAAATTAAATAATGATGTCTAAAATTTAAATCAAACTAATAGTTAAACTTATAGAACTAACTATGTTATGTTCTGTTGTTGTTGTTGTTTCTCATGCCTACACTGGCAGACCAGAGGAGTGCCAGGCCCGTCGAAGACGGCAAGAGGCGAGGGGGTGCGCCTTCCATGTTATTGAGCCCCATTGGGAGGAAGTCGGACTTTGCTCGACATTCATGACATATCCGTTTTACAGGAAGGCCCCTTTCATACATCCATTCACTCACTCACACATATCGTAATTTAGATCCCAATCAGAGGTCGATAACCCCCTGATCAGGTACCCCCAGAGATATTGATTTGGTATGGGAACATGGGGGACTTTGTGACCACGACCTATTTAACGTGCCCCAGTCACCATTAGTGAACACGACGGTCTTTAGCCAGGTCGAAACGCCGATCTCGCAATCATCAGAATTGCAGGCTCCGCCGAGGACAGAACCCACAACCCTTATGATGCGAGCCCGACGCTCTACTGACTGAACTACCGCGGCTCTATGAATTGTTCTTATTTCCTTTTGGGCAGAATAAAATTTATTTTTCAATAGGGTGATGTAAATTGCAAATTAAAAAGACATTGAAGAAAAAAATTACTACCGCTTAACTTATTTGAAATGTAGTCATCCTATCCAACCTAATAAAATCCAGCTTTAATTCTTGTATTGAAGAGTTTAAGACAACAATTTTCAATCTTTTTCATACCTGCATAAAGGAAATACAAAAGTAGAATGAACAATGGTAACCTTCTTGTGTACCTAGGATCATGTGACCATAGCTAGTAGTAACATGACCCTTAGATTACTTTTGTCCGTCAGGTGGAAACGAGCACTCATAATTTGATTGGTCCACGAAACGGGGGTCCACGAACGATCATCCATTGATTTATCATCTGATTGACCCTACCAACAAAGTAGAAAATTGGCGATTTCACCATTTTTGTTGCCATTGAATGAGAAAAATGCGTATTCACACATCTATTCTGTCATATAATGCGACATCGCCAAACGAGACGAAAAGATGCAAAATCGGCCAACCAAATCAATTTTTCGCAAAACAGTCACGTGACTTATTCGAAATGCTGATCCCACATTTTGAAGCTCCTCTCAATAGCGATTTTATTTATATTTCATATCTCTGAAATCTAGCGCACACTAACTGAAAAAATAGTAAAAACAATTTTGCTTTATTTGTAAAAAGATCGTAATCGTAAACGTAATCTTCTCCAAAGCGGCTTTTTAAAAAAATTTTAGAAACGATATAATTTTTATTTTGTAATTACAAAATAATACTCAAAATTGTTCAGACTTGTATTAAAGTACGAGTATTGCTTGAAATTATTTGTGGACACGTTTTTCAAAAGTTCAAAACTAAACTATTCAAATGAAATAAGTCATACACAGTTTAAGCCGATTCATCAACCGTAAGACACACGCGTCCCGTTCTTGCAGAGAATCGCTGGTTTAGGTGAACTAAACTATTAAACATGACGTTGAAATGAGTATTTCAACTAAAACAAACCTGTCAGCAAAGATTACATATTAATAATTTAATGAACATTGTTTCATTCAACTTGGTTTCATTCATTTCAA
Source organism: Metellina segmentata (assembly GCA_947359465.1). Lineage (NCBI taxonomy): Eukaryota > Metazoa > Arthropoda > Arachnida > Araneae > Tetragnathidae > Metellina > Metellina segmentata. The sequence goes on from OX375884.1 coordinate 39,169,939, forward strand.
CATTACTATCTTTGGTATATATATGTTTACTTATAAAACTTATCTTTTGACTCCAGGGAAGATACAAATTGATTTGATTTAATTTATGCTCAACCCTAATGACTAGTGAATTAGAGGAATTAAATTTAGTGACTGGAGTTTCGTCAAATAGAATTCATTGAGCGTAATACAATTATTTGATTTTCGTGAGAGGTTGGTATATACTTCTTTCATATTGTCCTTAAAAACGCGGGTAGCTCAGAATAAGAATCATTTTTAATCTTGTAATTTGGATTTTGAATTATGGCTATGTATTTAATTTTTAAATATATGACTTCTTGAATCGCGATATCCTTATGATAGAAAATACGAACTCAGAATAAGAATCAATTCTTAATTTTGTTACCTTAATTCGACTTCTATGACTAGATATTTAATTTTAAACCCATTATTTTCTCTTTGAATCGGGATAGAGAACATGAAATCAAAATGAGAATTAATTTTTAGTTTGTAACTTGATCTCCTTACTATGGCTACATACCTAATTTTCAGTAAATAATTTCTTTGAATCGGAATTTCGTCATAAGAGTCGAGGACCCAAATGATCTTACCTACCTTTCGTCTTACACCTCGCCTGTCTTTCTACCTTTTATCGTGTTTCTTTCTTCGCTGTAAATACTATCTTGTATTTGGAACAGCTTGACGAAATATGGATCTAGCGCCCTAAGATCCAATCAACAAACCATCATAAAAATCAATTTTTTATTTGTCAATTATCTTCAACTATGGATTCATACTTAATTTTGAAAAAGTAATTTCCTGTTTGAATCAAAATTTCGCCATGACAGAAAATATTCTTAAAAAAAAGAATTAATTTGTAATTTGCTTGCTACCGGTACATCAAACTCTGGCTTCATATTTAATTTTAAGCAAACAATTTCTTCTTAAAGTCTGAAGTTCGTCATGATATTGCCTCAATCAAAAAGTATTGGGGTTCATAGGAGTTGGCATCTGTATCCACATTACAGCTGTCAAGGCTACAAACCAGCAAAATCTAGAATGGAAACAAATCAAACCAAATAAGCTAAGGAGGTCGCGTATCCTTCTCTTAACTCTTGAAGTTTTATTTATGTCTTGCAGCGAACGAACGATTTCCAACCGTGAAGAAACAACAAAACTCAAAATTGCAGTAACTTGTGAGTAATGCATTTTCTTTGAGAAAATAAGACTTCTTTAACCAGCAGACGAAAATAGACAAATTCTGAAGCAAAGCAAGAAATGTTTATTATCCAAAAGCTTGACAAATCCTATTTCACGTAGCTTCGTGTAAAAGAAAAAAACAACGCATTTGGAAATTCTAATGTCCCCTTTTAGGTTTTCCTCAAACTTTTCAAATGCTTCCACTTGAATGGGAGAAATAAAGTGAGTAGGAATAAACCTGAGTTTTCACGGGCAGATTTTATATCTTTCTCCAACAAGCACGGCTCAATAGCGTCGAAGTAGGACAGTTCTATTTTGGAATGTTATTTTTAGAATTTCCGACACACAAGTCATAGAGACAAGGCTATAGTTCTCCGACAAAATATGAGTGAAAAGTATATATATATATATATATATATATATATATATATATATATAGATTCAGAAAAATGCAGTCAAAGATAGAAACAGTGATTGCGAAAATTCGTTCGAAAATAAAACACTGGAGACCTTTTAGATGGGTGGCGATCTTTTTGACAAACGAAATGTTCCTTTTAAAGGCCTTCACCACCCCCGCGTTAGATATTTCGAAAGAATTCACTGACATATCGGAACAACATAAGTTCTTTTTAAACAATAACAAAATTTTTCTACATGTCTAGTTTATTTTATTATTTTAAATTCATAGACGCATTGAGCATTAGCACTAGCGATGAAACATCAATTTATACAATTATAATATATTATGAACGTGTAGTTATATTTGTAAACGTACATATGTTGTGTTTTTAAATGTTTATATGTCATCTATGTAAATGTACAAAAGTTATGTATATAATTGTATAGATATTATGTATCTAAATGTATCTGTATAGATGTTATGTTTAAAAACATATTATCTGTATGTTATGTATGTAAATGTGTTATGTATAAAAACGTGTATTTAAATGTTTATAAATTGTATGATTTACAAAGGTAAATGATTAGTTTGTGTATATATATATATATATATATATATACAAACTAATCATGTATGTGTGTGTGTGTTTTACAAAGGTAGATTATTAGAATGAGTTAAGTGTGCAAACACGCAAACACAGGTTGCTAACTCAATACAGGCGGAAATTTGACTCAGTTAATATAAAACACCTCAAAAAGCAAAAACTAAACATTTCGGCGAGAAATTAGATTGATTTTGCTCTGCTAGTACACATGACTCGTTGGAATATCGAAACCATATTAAGATTAGTCAGTGGTATAAAACGAACATAAATGACCCAGTTCTGTGACTATTATTTCGAATAAGATTCGTCGCTGAACCTTGTCGCAATATTGTAAATTAAAAAGTGTTTTATCAACTTCAATATACTTCTATTTCGTCTCTATAGTTAAATACTTGTAAATCGAGATGAAGAAATGACTGCATTCATTTCTCGACTGAAGTCCAGATGGATAATCCTTGACGACTGTAACTCTTCAAGGTACGCCTTTCATCAATTTCCGGTACGTCTCTATTGGAAACTGTCCCCATTCTTTGCTTAGCACTGTTCTCCCCCCAGGCAGATTTGGTATTCTAGCTCCCCTATAAGTGTTTCATGAGATTCGGATATTTACTTTGAGCCGCTGTCTAACTTTTGTATATCTTGTTCTTCAAACCAGTCCCTCTAAGGGACCTTGAAGTGCAGAGTGTTTGGTCCTGCTCGTAGAGGCAAGGGTCTATTTGGAAGTACTAGCACGTGGGAAGAATTGTTTAGAATACATAATGGTCTGATGGATTTTGGTGAGCCTTAACGTCAGGCTATAGGGAAGCACATTTAGGAAGGGAGTCTCCAGGTTTTACAAACAATTTTTAATTCGCCAACTAGATAGTGGACTAGATCCCCGTCTACTTTGCTCTCTTGTAGCAAAAAAAGGACTACAGAGTACGACGAAGTGTTTGGTCTTTATCGTAGAGGCAGGAATCTATTCCGAAGTAATAGCACGTAGTAAGAAAACTGCAAGGTATAAGTAAACAGTGTTAGAAAGGTGCCCACACGGGTTTACAGACAATCTTTGATTCTCCAATTAGATTGGGGTATAAATCCTGGTCTATTTCGGCCTCATGTAGAAAATAATTACTACCGAGAGCGACGAAGTGCTTAGACCTGCTCGTAGAGGCAGTAATCTATTCCGAAGGGTTTACAGACAATCTTTGATTCTCCGATTAGATTCGGGTATAGATCCTGGTCTATTTCGACCTCATATAGCAAATAATTACTACCGAGAGCGACGAGGTGCTTAGACCTGCTCGTAGAGGCAGTAATCTATTCCGAAGGGTTTACAGACAATCTTTGATTCTCCAGTTAGATTGGGGTATAGATCCTGGTCTATTTCGGCCTCATGTAGCAAATAATTACTACCACGAGCGACGAGGTGCTTGGGCCTGCTCGTAGTCCTAAGGGTTAGCACGTAGTAACTTGTTTAGAATACAGAGCAGATCATAAGGTCTACGGGATCATGACAACAAAGAGGGCCATGACAACAAAGTATAAGAAGCATTGTTAGAAAAGGTATCCAGGTTGTGAGGACAATGTTTCATTCATTAAGTAAATGGAGAGCAGATCTTAATCGAGGTATGCCTCCTTCCACAAAAAATGACCGCATAACTATAAATCAAACCAATTAAATGGGTCTTCACTCCATTTTAAAAGGGGCGTATGTGTATGCTGAGATGAGAATTTTGTTGAACAGTTGAAAGCCATGAGAACAGTTGGATTGGCAGTAGAGGTGTTGACGATTGGCCACATTAATGGTGGTAACTATCAACAGTAAATATCTCCTTGGACACTTGGTATAAAAGGGCAGAGCAACAAGTTGTAGTTTTTACTGGAGGTGTCACTCTACTGTAAAAGTACCTCGTACCACAACTATAATGGACCGTCCGTGTTAAGTGATGACTCTCACACCATAAAACATTAAAGCCACCAGAGTCCTTAAAAAAATTATCAAGGCATGTCTGTGTGTAATGTGGTATATTTATGATATCTTATCATGGATGCTGGAGTTGGGGACTTGTTGTTTTAATTAGGTAATCGGTTATTTGATTTTCTTGAGGGTGCCTTTGATAGTTTACAGTGTTTCGAACCAGTTTTCGCAATTTTCCTGGAAGGGGCCGCTGTAGCTCTGTTGAAAGAGCATTGAAATAGCAATAGGAGGTTTGCAAGTTGGAGTCCAGCCAAACACCGTCGTGTACAAAGGTGGATGGTGTACGTTAAATCCATCCTGACCTCAGATGTCCTCACGTTGGCGTGGTGTGGAAGTTTGGAGAGTGGGGTGCAAGCTCTGGTGTTACCTTGTCACCTGACCAAGTTTCAAAATTACGTGGTGTCTTCGGATCTTTCCCTTGGGGGATTGATCAAACGGTCTATTGACGACGTTCCCGGACCATCGCCAATAGTCCGTTGTGTTTCTCCAGTATGACATTAATTAAAATACCTTACTACATACCATTTTCCTTGGAGCTTCGACGTTAAATTCACTGACGCACTTAAGGCGATGGTGGGTAAGTAATTGAATTTACGTCCTACTGGAACAACACAGCGAGCTATTAGCTACGGTAATGGATCAATTCCAAAGTGAAAGATCCAAGGACAACACCTAGTAATTTTGAACCACGGTCAGATGATGAGGTCAACATCAGAGCTGGTACTCATCGCTACAGACTTCCACACCATAGTTTAGACAGTAGAGCAATAAACTATCGTCTATATTTTGCTTGCACTGTTTAAATAGGATGGTAGGTAGGTAGGTAGTTAATTAACTCACTGAAGTAAGACAGCAAGATTTTTTAAATATGATGGAATTACCCCTAAGTAGTTGAGATAAGTGGGTATATCCTACTGTATTTGCAGTTAAAACGTTAGTGATATACTAGTATGTTAAGCGCTCTTTTTGATGATGTGTACTAGTATTATTTTCTCTTGCTGTCTTTTTCAGCCTTGAAATAGGTGTTTCTTCGTTATAATTTACGATGCTAGGGAATGATTCTCCTTGCTTAGCAAAATTAAAGATAATTTCGTTTCTTAGAATGTTTGGATGCATCTAGATACACTTTAATTGGATTTTTCAATGGTTAAGTTTGTGTGTGTGTGATAAAGATTTCTTTTGCTGATTAACTTATCTGTTAACTGGCTAAAGACCAACCACACCTTACCTGGCCGCCTCGATCACCAGACGTAGCTTCGTATTTCAATTATCCTTTCTATCACTCAAGGTTAAATGGTATCTGAAGAAAGCATAGACAATGCTATCAAGTGAACCAGATAAAGCAGGAGAGGAAATTGATGGCGTAAAATACTATTTTTATCCTAGTTTGTTTGTATGTAATATGAATGCTACAACTGTTTTAGGTTCTATTACATACTTTACAAAAGTTTTGAAGTTTAGCGAGTACATAATTAGGGTTTCAGTAGCTTTGATTACTCTAGAAACAATAGGTAAATTGGAATTTGGTTATAATAAAATATTTTCTCTTATAAAGAAAAATACAAAAATTGATCACTATTTCATTTCTGTTCAGAAAGAAAGTATTGTTATTACGCATAAGTACAAAATGAATTATTTTATAAACAAGATTATGAAGTTATTGAAAAATACTCGAATTATAAAAATAATTAAAATTTTAAATCAATTGTATTTCTTTGCAAGAAACATAAATTATGTATTATTTTTTATATTAAAATATGTATGCTATTTATTTGTTTGTATTGACTAGGCGATGGAAAAAAATTCATGTCACAAGAAAAGGAGCTCCTCCTCTCTTTTAAGTCACTAAACAACGGACACTTTTGTACGGCTTAAATTCGTTAGAGTAGTAGTTTCTGAAATTGAGAAAGAAATCCGATCGTCGTGTTCGTGAAAAATCAACAATAACAAAACGAATGACTCAAACAAAAGGGGAATGACGTTTCTGACACTATCGGTACGAAGCTAACCACAAAAATTTCGAGAAAAACTCAGCCACGCTTCGGATTGTTCAGTAAGTTAATTGGTTGTCCAATTTGTGTATTCTTTTTATCTTGATCTCGGAGGATTGGATCGAATTTCTTTAACTGTCTTGTTATAGACATTTGAGCCATTGTTTCATTTAACCAAATACACGCATTCGATTACTTTATGGGTGAGGCTGATACATCAACCATTCTGGTAGTTGTACCGACGAGTTATGTCCTCGTTATCAAAATTGGCTAGATCTTGATGGACAATATATCTCGTCATTAAAAAAACTGACAAGATTTTGATCTTGACAGCATAAAAAAATTGGCATTAATTTTATCATGAGATACATCATAGACGATCTCATCAATTTTGCTAATGCCGAGATATCTCGTCATAAAGATATATTTCTTCTTGATTCCGTCATCATCAAAAAACGGTAATATCTTCACTGTTAATTAAATCGACATTCTTTATGACGAGGTATCTGGTCATGAGCAAAATTTATCAGATCTTGATGGTCGAGATATCTCAGCGAAACCTCTTGGAAGGTTAACAAAAAACATTTCCTTCAGAGATGGTTTCTTCTAGGTTTCTAATATTTTGACTTGGAGCTGTATTCCTCTTATACGACAGTGGTAGATTATATTTCTCCCAAGCAATCGCCACTTTGTAATAATATCCGATTGCTTTACCTGGCATCTGCAAGAAAGGTCATAAATCGTATTCCGAAACCTTTGGTACGAAAGGAAAGAGTGTAAGATGACATTTGGGATTAATGACGGCAGAAATGGCTTTGTTGCCTCTTGTATCGTTTTTCCGAGGCCTGTAACTCTCATTAGATTCATTTAATGACATGGGAAAGAGAAGACGAAGAAGTTGTCTTACCGAATTTCCAAACAGAACAAATTGGTTAAGTGCCCTGGTTCTCAGTCGTTAAATTAAATTGCCAGCGGAGATTCATACTATCGTATCTTTTCCGGGCTATATGTCGAGGCACTTACAGTCCCAGATAGCCTTAGTAAAAACAAGACTGTTAAGATCATCGTTTCGCAATAGGGAATGAACGCTAAGAGACGAAGTATTCGGCGGCATAGGATAGTTCCCTCCGAGCAATTCGCGGCATTTGGAGAATGAGACGGCGATTATAAAAAGTTTAATTTCGACTTTGAACCGGGGACTGTATTTAAGTTTTACTTTAACTTTGTGTGATAGCTTTTCCCAGAGCAGCTTTAGAAAAGAATTTGTTTTCATTTTTACGGCAAATGTAAAGTACGTATATGGAGAAATGATGGCTTATGTGCGAGAAAATTTGTTGACTTTTTCAAAGTATTCATATAAAACTCAAACTATTCAACCTTCAACTACCACTTTAAAAAGTTGGAGATTAAATTCTGGTGTTTACGCTCACTATTGAAATGTGGAAATATAATGCTTACATTTTGGGTCATGACTTCAAATGCTAAGCATTTGGGAATACACCATTCTGCTTATATCCGATAACTCAAACTATTGCATTTAAACCTCCAAGTGGTTTCGACGAGATACGACCAATTTTTCACATTATAGTCGACTCAGAGTAAAAGCTCGTTAACTGATAAAATAATTTTTTCACTACAACGCTGTTTTAAGTTTTATTAGTTTTTAGGTCAAAAAATTAAAACTGTAATCACACATTTTGATAGTGTTCTAAATCTTTTACGTTCAATCACGAGTCCGGCGTATTAAAGCCTATTTCACGATGTCTTCAACCAGCCAAACAATATACATTAAATTAACATTAGAAAAACAATAAGAAAAAAGATTAATCAAATTTTTTGAAAGATAATTCTAAGCATTTACTCTCAGGTGAAGTCGAACAAGAAATGCAACAAAATCTCTTTCTCGTCAAGGCAAATAAGGCACTGGTTGGAGTCAGCCAGGTTAAAAAGATTCAGGTATGAATTACAATGTAGCCTATTCTGGCTTTAGCAAAAAAAGTCGCTACTACCCAAGGGATGTTCTTGAAGTAAAGGTGGTCATTAGGCTCATACTCCTAAATTGAAAAGACGGCAATGCATTCCAGTATCCCTCCATAAAGTACTATATATACTGATTTTGTGATTTTACCTTGCGTTTGGCGCTGCTTATCCTTTTTTGGACCATGCGCCATAAAACCCAAACTATCAATTAATCAATCAACATCCATAAAGTACACCAAAGTGATAGAGCCTACCTACACACCAAAAGAGGCTAGTTTCTGACTAATTAAAGGCGCTTATTGTGGCTGACAATTTAGAGTTGATGAGCTGTTCAAGAATATAAATTAAACTTTAAGGAGAATTAGAAGGTCCAATACGAGAAAGGTACACATGTGTAAGGAGTCGTAACCATCTTTTGGGAGTACAAACGAGTATTTTAATAGCACTTCGACAGACGAAAAGATGGTTTCATATCTAAACCTTTGTTACATGTATTCTTAACCTTTCACCCAGATAATATTTTGATCAACTTGGTGGGGAACCGGGTAATATATTTATTCGATTCGCCTTTCGATGTATTTGAACAAATAAATTCTACTCTACTGAACTGCAAATGGTGGTACTATATTGCATTTGTCACGTGGTTACCCGAAAATACCGCTATACAAATACAAATACAAATACAAATATTGACGACCAGCTACAGGCTCAAGCCCAACAAGGCTGGTCCTTTGTTTATGAATTCTCCAATTCCCACTGACTATCCAATTGTGTCTTAAATTCGTACACTCCCTTTGAATTAACTATATTTTCTGGCAACGCGTTCCAACTGTCTATTACCCTATTAAAGTAGTAGTTTTTCCTTAAATCCCGATTAAAATGTGTCTTATTCAATTTATACCCATGGCCCCTTGTTCTGTTATCCCTATTGAAATTTAAGCCCTCTGTGTCCCCTTGTTTTACAAACTTGAAAAGCTGAATTAAATCCCCCCTCCTTCTTCTTCTTTCCAGTGTATACATGTTTAGCTTACTTAAACGTTCATTATAGTCGAAATTTGCTAGCCCCTTTATTATTTTTGTAGCTCTGTGCTGAACCCTTTCAATTGATTCTATGTCCTTTCTCATATATGGAGCCCAGAATTGTACAGCATATTCTAGATGTGGTCTTACTAAACCCTTATATAATGGCAAGATTATATTCTTATCCCTTGAAGTTACAGTCTTTTTAATATACCCCAATAACCTATTAGCCTTTTTACCCGCAGCTGAACATTGGTGACCCATTTTAAAATCCCTGTGAATTATCACCCCAAGATCCTTGACTGTTTCTCCCTCCTTTACCTTTACTCCCTGCAGACAGTACTCGGCTCCACTATTCCTGTAACCCATATGCAGAACTTGACATTTCCCTACATTAAATGACATACCCCATTTTACAGCCCATTCGGATATCTTATCAAAATCCCCTTGTAAATTTTCTATCTGTAACTTGGTATCAAAGATTTGTGAAACTTTGTGAAGATTTGTGTGTTGATTAAAGAAAGTGTTAAACGCAAAATGTTTTTCTAATTATTAGTAAATAAAATTTTCAAGTGATTGTCCTCTGTCTTTCCCTTCGGGATTGATCCCGGACCGTTGCCAATATCCCACTGTGTTGCTCAAGTGCGAAGCCAATTCAACTACCTACCTAATATATACTCGAAGCTGAAAACGTTGCTCCAGTACGATGCCAATTCAACTACCGACCTACTGTTTACTTGAGGGTAAAAACGATGATCCAGTGCGAAACCAATTCAACTACCAACCTAGGTTTTTACGGTAAAAACATTGCTTAGCGCAACATGATCACCCTGCTTCGACTTACCTATCTTCGACTAACCAAAGAAACACAAGAATTGTAGCATAAAAATTGACTGCGTAATTTATACTGTTAATTTTTCAAAATTTTAAACTGCATTACTGCAACAAACGATAAATTAACTTTTAAGTTGTTAAATGTGTTATCATTTTTCATCTGTAAGAAGAGATGGTTGGCAGGTAGGTAGTTAATTGCCGTCCCCCGGGTTAAACACAACGGGCTATCGGTGACGGTCCGTGATCAATCACGAAGGGAAAGACACAAAGACAACGCCTCGTCATTCTGAACCACGGTCAGATGACGGGGTCAACGCCTGAGCCTGCACCCCACTCTTCAAACTTCCAAGTCACGCCAGCGGGAGGACAATGTGTTGTTCAGAGAAAAATAAAAGCAAATGGGAAGCCCCGAGATGACAGATGAATCTATTTTGGTCCATGTCCGGTGGCGTTTTTATGTTTGAAGCATCAGCTCTGCGTACCCAAAATTAGATTAGATCCCAGCGAAAGAAGACAGTCTTTTGTTCCGAGTATAATGACTCCCGCTAGCAGAAGTCTCGCCACTCTTGTTTTCTGGTACAAGAGTGTTAAAACTGGAGGATAATTAGTGCCAGTTGGCACAGAGTTGTTCATAAAGATGTATAAGGGGAATGTCTCTCAGTGCGTTAGGTGGACGCTTTTTGTTTCTTCTGACATATAGCTATGATGTATGGTACGATATAAAAAAATTAGAGGTAGACGCGACATAATCGTGCGGTCGATTTCAACTTGCAATAACATCGGGGTTGTCGGGGGAATGGCAGCGGAGGTAGTATTGTCCGCTAGCGCATGAATGTGCGTAGTGGTAATTATGTAACCGGTTATATGATTGTCAACAACGAAAGAAGACAGACACCGAGTATAATGACTTAAACTAGCAGAAGTCTCAACAGTCTTGTTTTCTGGTACATGAGTGTTAAAACTGGAAGATAATTAGTGCCAGTGGACACAAAGTGTTCAGGAAAATTTAGAAGAATGTCTCTCTGTAGGTTAGGCGGGCGTCTTTCGATTATTTTGATGTAGAGCTACATCGTATGGTAAGATACAGATTAGAGATGGAAGCGACATAATCGTGTGGCCGATTTCAATTCGCAATAACTTCGGGGTTGTAAGGGGTACGGCAGTGGAGCTGTTATTGGTTTGCTAGCACATGAATGTGAGTAGTGGCAATTATGTAACCGGTTGATTAATAGTCAGCCGATTATATGATTATCAACAACGAAAGAAGACAGACTCCGAGTATAATGACTTCCCCTATTAGAAGTCTCTCAACTCTTGTTTTCTGGTACAAGAGTGTTAAAACTGGAAGATAATTAGTGCCAGTTGACACAGAATGTTAAAAAAAAATTTAGAAGGCGAATACCTCTGTAGGTTAGACGGGCGTCTTTTGATTCTTCTGACATAGAGCTACGTCATATGGTTTGATACAGATTAGAGATGGACGCGACATAAACATGTGGCCATTTTCAACTCGCAATAACCTCGGGGTTGTCGGAGGCATGCCAACGGCGGTAAAAATCATTTATTAATTTCTTCTTAGTGTGGGTGAAACTCCTACGCTCCACCCTGGAAAAAAAAGCCATGAGGAAAAATTGACATAGGTCTTGGAAAGTTACTTGTGGGAATCGTTTTCTACAGGGTTGGCCATTTTCCCACAGTGACCATATGTGACAGATGTAGATGCCCTTCAGATCAACCATATATGGACCCTAAATGGTATTTTCAAGTGGGGAACGGATATATCCTTATCCCTATTTATTAGTCCTACTATTTATGACCTGGTGTGGCTTAAGCTTGCTGAGCTTAGGGCGAAATGTCAACAGAGGCATCTTGTCTTATTTTAGTGACCATTTTAATTTGACTTACGCAAACCTACACCTCATGACAGGGTTCTATTTATGACCTGGTGTGGCTTAAGCTTGCTGAGCTTAGGGTGAAATGTCAACAGAGGCATCTTGTCTTATTTTAGTGGCCATTTTAATTTGACTTACGCAAACCTACACCTCTTGACAGGGTTCTATTTATGACCTGGTGTGGCTCAAGCTTGCTGAGCTTAGGGTGAAATGTCAACAGAGGCATCTTGTCTTATTTTAGTGACCATTTTAATTTGACTTACGCAAACCTACACCTCTTGACAGGGTTCTGATGCCTCAACCATTTTCTTAAACCTCATTTGATATCGTCTTATAGCGCATGAATTGCAGTGGCGAATTAATAATTGTAATGCAATGGCAAATTAATAATTAAAATTGCAGTGGAAATTATACAGCCAATATAAAGCCAATGGTAGTTTGTGACAGCGCGCCAAAGTGGTGGAGTCGTTTTTATGCTCTGATCGCTTGTGTACTCTTATTTTCGTTTTCAATACTTTTGAACTGAAGGTAATGAAATATTGCTGGTGTAGGGGACGCTGTGATTAGGACGATGCTACAGAGCTTTTAGGTTTCGCTTTGTTTTGTCGAAGAGCTCGTATCATTTATCCATCTTCTCAGTATTTTCAAATCTCTTGTGCACCGCCGAGATATTCCCAGCTTTGTCGCTTGCTCGAACCAATATAATCCAGCTTCATCCCCAATTCTCAGCACAAAGACAGAAAGTTCGCTTATTCCGTATTCAATCACTGTGGCTTCATGACCCCTTCCCAATTCACTATGTTGCAAATCTTTCCATTTCGTGCTGTTTGTTGTTTTTCAACCTGTCACGCTACAGTGATAGTATGTAATTTCATAACATAGTGGACAGGTCGTGTGAAGTGGAAAAAATATCGCAACTGTTAAGCAACATCGACTTCAGACACAGCAAGTAGATAGTTGAATTTACATCACACTGGAGCAACGGCTGTTGGCTATTAGCGACTATCCGGATCAGTCGAAAATCCAAAGACAGTACCTCGTTATTTTGAAAGACGGTCCAATGACGAGGTCGATTACAGAGATGGGCCATCCATCTCCAAATTTCCAACGTAAGGGCATTGGAGGCCACGGCAGATTTAGTGAGCACTGATCCCCGCATACATAAGGTCCTTGTTTGGATCGGGTTTCAAATTCGCAACCCTCCTATTGCAGATATGCTACTCTACCAACAGAGCTACCATGGCACCAAATTATATATGTAAAAAATACAATGGATATGGAACTATATTCACTGGAAATTATTTTAATTCAGACTTCTTAGGAAAAGTTAAAGGAATCAGGGTAGGGGGCTGAGGGAAGGAGGTCAGCGACTTTCCAAAGTCCAGTGAGACGGCATTTTAGAAATATTTATCGCTAATAGTACCCGTACCGTCTTACCCGTGACAGCATTCTTGTCATGTCCTTACTAATACTGAAAACAGTAAAAAGAAAAAACAATAATTTTGAGAATGTGTCCTACCTCCACCCGAAATGACACGGGCGTGTCCAACTCATTCCTTGTACTTCACTGTTCCACCAAAATTGTAGAAATGATACAAAGTAAGACTTCACAGGCTGGCCGAATCAGTGATAATTAGTTTTGTTTATATTCATTTGTCCCTTTTCGAAGATACACCTGATAGACAAGGCATCCAGAGAAGACCATGGATAATTAGGTAATATCCGACTGCAAAGAAGAATTGTATCTAAAAGTAAATTAATTATTAATACATGGAAACTGCAAACATGTTGGTTTGCGCGACTTTTAGATCATTAAATTATATTTTTAAAAAGTCGTAAAGCTTAACCTCACTGATTCCGACAAAGTAAATGAATGACAATGTCAGCGAAATTAAAACCAAATGTAATAAGCTTCAAAGGACAAAAAATTTCAATGGAAAGTAATTAGCTTTAACATATTAATTATATTTAACTAATTAATAAGTTTAAAAAGTAATAAAATGTCACTAATTAATTAGTTTTTAGAAAATAATTATTGGTAACAAAGTAATTAGATTTAATTGAGGAATTAGTTTCAACAACTAATTAATTTTGCTAATTAATTAGTGTTAACAAAGTAATTAGACTCGCCTAATTAATTATTTTTTAACAAAGTAATTAGATTAAACTAATTAATCAGTTTTAACAAAGTAATTAGATTTACCTAATTAAATAGTTTTAACAAAATAATTAGTCTTTACAAAGTAATATACTTTAACGGAAAGTAATTAGTTTTAACAAAGTAATAAGCTTTAGCGAAAAGTAATTAGTTTTAACGTAATAGGTTGATCCTGGAACCACTACACAGAAGTTCATCGGAGCGGTGAACTTTTCGCACAATAATGCTTTTTTAAGCACCCCTGAGTCTTTTAGGAAATCCAGCATAAGTTGCTTATCCAGACATAAACGAACACAAAATAAACGATTAGGCACTCCCTCACTCCCAAAAGTTTACCTACCATTAGAAAAACTACGCAGCGAATAACTGTGAGGAATTAAGAATTCACTGAAACTTATCAACAACACTAAATACAGAAGGCTTGTTGAAATAGGGAAAGAATAAAGCAAGAAACAACATTGGATCAGGGACGTCATTGGACAACCATCATGAACCGCGGCAGAGAGTGGTGCTGGGTAAGAAAAACCGCACGGGGAAAAAAGAAGAACTACACGGAGGAAAATTTTTATTATATTTTCTGTGCAATGAAATTAAGCAAATAGAGCACGTTCTGTGAATGATATTATTATTTCAGTTTTATTAATTTTGCAGTGACAGATTTTATTGATAATATAATCGCTTTCTGGTTTAAAAGTGCATAAACGTTTCTGATCAAATTTGTAAGGACACGAATTACAGTGGAAAAGAATCACTCTTCTAAAAGAGAGCGAAATCAAACAATTTTAGTTGTATTATTTATTTTTTGTAAAAAATGGTTTTGTACAATGAAACGAAGTAGACAAAGTAAGTTTTGAATGATTATATTTCATTAATAATTACCTTTTTATCAATTTAGCAGTGACAGAACTTACTATAAGAGAATGATTTTCTAGTTTAAGAGTGCATAAACGTTTCTCGTCAGATTTTCAAGCACTCGAATTACAATAGAAAACTATCAATGCTTAAACAGCTAAATCAAATCATTTTATTGTATTATTCATTTTGTCATTTATTTTGTACATTTTTATCAATCTTGCAGAACGGCTAAGAAAATAACGTTAGTTTAAACCTAGAAAATTATTTTCTTATCCGTTCTATCACTGCAAGATTGATACAAATGTAATTATTAATGAAATAATCTTCTTCCAGAACTTTATTTATTTCGTTTTATAGTACAAAAATATTTTTTCCACAAAATAAATAATACAATAAAATGGTTCGATTTAGCTGTTTTAGCAGTGATAGTTTGCTATTATAATTCGAGTGCTTGAAAATCTGACGAGAAAGGTTAATGTAAACGTTAGTTTAAAACTAGAAAATTAACATTAACGTTTCTCATCAAATTTTTAAGAACTCGAATTACAATGGAAAAGTATTACTCAGTTGAAAGAGAGCTAAACTAAACAATTTTAGGTGCGTTATTTACTATTTCTATTCGAACGATAAGATACCATTTAATCTGGAAAAATCTTTTCAGCTCACACTCCGAACGTGTCACATTATTATAGAAGCAGTTTTTTTCCTGATTTTTTCTGATCTCAAATGTTCAGACAGATGACAGGAATTTTTATGGAATGGTCAATTTAACATGAAATTCTCCGCACGACTCAGCGTGAGGGGCCATACGTTAAACGTTGAGATTCCATACGTGACTTTACTAAAACGAGCTGATTTTATGTTCCCAGTTTGAGATTTGCTGAATCTTCACTTGCAACCGGCTCTGCTCGCAATAAACTTTCCCAGAATTCTCACTGCTGTATTAACATTTAATTCCTTCCAGCTATACTTCCTTTTCGTAACAATTCCTAGAAGTTTTAGTGTTTGCTCTTTTTTTATATTGAAAGAGTGGGATGGGTTTTTATGGTGGGAAGCATCCAATTTCATTTAGGTTCTCAGAAGAGACGAGGCTTAAAAAAGTTATTCTTCAAAAATACTATTTCTGAGCATATTATACAATACTTTTTTTCGCAATTCAGGCATATTCATTTCATTTGAAATTTGAAGATACTGATAAACTGAAGAGGTGTGTAGAAAAAATTAACTTTGTATCTAGTGTAATTTTACTGGTTGGTAGTGGGTTTAACGCAAAAGAAGACATATTTGGCCAAGCTCAGCCAAACATAATAAAGAATAATGAGAAGAAAATAAAGATTGACAAGTATCCCGAACCGTAATTGCCGGTCTGTTGGTTAAGGTGTTAGCCTCTAGTTCGGAAAGTTCCTAGTTCGAATCCGGGTAAGTGTATGGATGTTTGCTAGCGTATGGTGTACAGGCAGCTGGTATACCTTAAATCTGCCATGGTCGAAAGTCTTCGCGTTGGGTTGGTGTGGAAGTTTGGAGAGTGGGGTGTCAGTTTAGGTGTTGTCACGTCATTTGACCGTGTTTCAAAATTGCGTGGTGTTGTCCTCAGATCTTTCCCTTAGGGGATTGATCCCGGACCGTCGTCAATAGCCCATTGTGTTGCTCTAGTACGACGTTAATTACCAATTACCCGAACCGTAATTACTAAAGACAGTAAATCAGATGGGAAAAGATAGGATCACTAGAGTACATTGAGTCCTTGAAGGCCGTATACAAACACCTAAAGGAGGGTATAATTTTATTGCAAACTAGCTGAATAACCTGGTGTTGCTCGGGTTTCAAATATGACCGCGACATTTCCCTGTGTTAAATCATACACAAACCCTGTAGAACTTGTTTCCTTATACATATCCATTTATTGCAGAGAAACAAACTTTAGATTTTAAAATTTGGGCTTCGAGTGGCACTTTTAAGACTTACCTGTGTGCTAATTTTCATGCCCACAGATTGGTCTGAAGACAAGAAAGAAATAGCTTATGTTTTCCGCAGTGTTCTAAAGTATAAGTGTACCAAATTTCGTGTGGATTGGTCAAACACATTGTTTTGAATATTTTTATTTGCATTTAATGCTTAATTATTTAACTTTAAAATGGATAGTAAAATTTATTATCGTTATTATTGACTAATTTAAAATTACTTATATGAAAACTTTTCTTTTGTATTATTCAATTTGAAAACAAAAGATTTGTTGATTGTTCTTCTTATTTTTTTACTTTGTTTTGACAGTTAAAAAATATCTTAGTCATAAATTAATAAACACGGCAACTGACAAATTAAATCCCCCCCCCCAAGGCTAACATTAATGTTAGAGGTTACTAAATCAGTTTTAAAAAGTAGGAAAAGCAAGTTTAAATACATCGGTGTTTAAGAACATCGGTGGTTTTGGAGCGATGTATTATTAGCATCGATGCTTTAATATTGAACATCGATGTTTTCTTGTCGATGTCGCATCTTTAGTACAGGCTTCTGGAAACCGAGGTATACAAGTGATCTATCTTTTTCTATCAAGCTATCTTTTTCTGATTTCATCCCATTACTCTGTTATTCATTCCCGCATTTCCCATTCGCGACATTTTTTCTTCACCGTATCTTGTGTTTGGCGCAGCTTGTCCAAATATAGCCTTTGAACCCTAAAATCCCGCAACAACCAACCAGAATCCTTTGTGCGTACTTTGAAAGTGATATGTTAAAAGTGTTTTAGACAGCACCATACACATTTTATCTATGTTATTATCCATAGGAACTTAGACATTTTTCTGTTAATACGAGTAATACCAATAAATTCTAAATTTCTCAAATACTTCCAAAGTTTCGATCTTTACCTTTACTTTTCAAATCTTATAAAACTCTATCCAACTAAATCAACATTATCCAAGTCAAAAAATACGTAGGTATTTACATATTCTCTATTTTTTAACCTAAAATAGAGATAATTTATAATATGCCCAGAAATTTTAAAATCCTTTTTAATTTTTCATTCCAAAACTTTCTTGCGCCTCTTTTTACCGAAAAGTCGCAAAAGCCTTATATTATTTATTCAACATCTTAGCTGAAAATAAATTAGACGATTCATACTCCTAAACCCCATTCAAGGCTCCAAAAATATAAGCCAGCTTGAGAAACGAAAATTGAGCGTAACTCTACCAAGTGAAAAACTTCTGGATGCGCCCTTGTTAAGGCATCCCGTTTCTTCCTCTAATTTGACAGCAGAAAGGGGACTCTATTAGTAGTTTCTTGACAAGACGCTACAGAGCCAGACAATCTGAAAACGTTTGTAAGGTTTATTTATTGGCCTTATTTCGTGCTCTCCTCTTTGTCCCTTAGATTGTAAGAAACAGAAAAGGACACTCGTTTCTGTTTCGATTGAAAGAAAGGATATGTCCCTTTTCTATTTAGAAAGCATGCTTCTTTAACTCCAATTTGTTATGTAAGGGGATATACGGTAAAAAAATTATCTACCCAAGATAATTTGGTAGCGAAATATCTTACACGTGGATGATTATCGAGAGAATGTGATGGTTATATATAATTAAATTAGTATCGAATAATAATCCGTTGTGCAGTCAGTGTACGGTATCTTAATCATCCTGGTGATTTCTCGACGAGGTATCTCGTCATTCGAAGATAACCAGATCTTGATGGACGAGATATCTCGTCATTACGAGAAATTTGACTAGATCTTTATCTCGTCGTCATCAAAAACTCTGCAAAATCTGGATGGACGAGATATATCGTCATTGGCGAAATTCGTCAGGACTTTATGGACGAGATATCTCGTCGAAACCACTTAGAGGGTTTAGTGCAAATCTTCCGGAAAATATAAATGAGGACAAATACAACTCCATTTCATTGGAAGTCCACCTTGACTCTGTGGGTTTGTCTCCTGCAGATTTGATTCATGCACCTCTTGAGATACGTCTTGTGTCAGTAAAACTTTACTTTTGAAAATATAACTAAGCTGTACTTGACGCTGTAGGGTTTACAGCATCTTGACCAAGCTTGTGCCATAAAACTCATCCAACCTAATCACTGGAGCTAATGAAATAACGTCATCTAATTACCTATGCGTGTTAACAGGTCTCACGCCAACTCAATTAAGTCTAAAAAGGGAAATAATTGTCAGTAAATTATCCAGGTTATACAGAGACAATAAATGGTCCAAACCTGGTATCTAAGGATTAGGATAAGGCGGGGTAATTGTAAACATAATTTGTATGTTCACTTTCAATCCTTATTTTCGAACTTTTGATAAAATAATTCAATATTGTTCACCCTACTAAACTAACTTGTCACTATTCTACTTTGATATTTAATTAGTACAAAGATTCCAGAAGAGAAATTTAATACCGTACTCGGCTGTTTACAATTCCCCCGCGTGTTTACAATTACCCCTGAAAGTAGAGGTAGTTGTAAACAACGATTTTCCGCGTGATATTGAATATTGAATAAGTGACAGCATGAGCAGTAGTCATGGCAGTAGAAGGAACTCCAATGGTATTTTTACCCTTTTAATACCATGTTTACAAGAACCCCGTTTTTATCTTTACCTTTACCAAATACTCCCACTTCTTCCCACCAAAAAATATAGTGACACTTGAAAGTTGCATTGATCATGAGGTGAACATCCAGGAATACATAAGATTAAATTATTCAAACATTTACTGAATAAAGAATGTATTTAGTGTAAGGAACAGAAAATTACAAATTAAAAAATTAAAAATTAAAAAAAAAAACTAGAAATTGAAAAATACAGTCTTAGGTACAAAAAACAAACACACATTACATTTTTTTATGCATTAACAGTGCCCTCGAATTGGAAAATTTCTTTACGGTCTTCTTTGCTACAGCTTGGAGTACGTAAAATTGCTTTGACATGGTCTTTGGTAAAACAGAATTAGTCTTTTTCAAACACAGAGAATTTAATGTATGCATTATCGATGCATTTGTGTCCGGTGATCTCAAACTCCTCTTCTGAAACAACATTCACCCTTCATACATACGAAAAATGGGTTTTCTTTCTCTCTCTCCCCCCCCCCCCCCTTCAACAAGTACAAACGTAGTCGTTTCAATGTCTTCCATGAATGGCTCCAATACATTTAACTTCCCCTACAAGCTAGTCTTCTAAATTTTATTTGAATGTTTAGAGAACTTGAAACTCTTCACCGTCAATGATAGTCAATTCTTTCAATAGTTCCTCAACGGCTCTTTCACTATCTTCTCACCAGGCTTCCTTTTGTTCCTTTTCTCTTCTGCCTCCTTCAAGCGTGACAGTTCTTGTTCAGTTGTAAGAACTTCACCATATGTTTAAAGTTTTAGTAAATCAGTTTTCCTGCTCCCCAAGAACACGAAAAATACAATAAAACGCAATTCAAACGTACTAAACAGGATTAAATACAAAATTACACTGGAAAACATATTGGTTTTCCATCCAAATTGAACGAAACTATTGGCAAAGTTATGTTTACAATTACCCCGTCCCTTGAAAAATATGGGGTAATTGTAAACATTCAACTGTAGGTGTATTAAAGTTCCCAGAAGCAAAAGTCAGTGATTTTCTGTTCGATAGAAACATAACTGATCGTAGTAAAGAATTGGAACAACATACCTTTCAATATATTATGGAGGGCAGCACAGAAAAGGCAGTACACAAAAACTTTAAAACCCAAACTTTTCAATCATAAATTTTTCAACTAAACATATTGCTATCAGCTGTGGTTCAAAGAAATACGGGATCATCATATTGCATCGTCAGAGTTGCCAGCTTTTATATTTCACAACTTTTTAGTTTCTCGGATTCCCATGGAGGGCACTTGTATAGCTTGTTTACAATTACTCCTTGTTGCCTGACCCTACCAGAAAATCATACACAAATGGATATAAATCCTACAGAGTAAAAGTACACATCACAACAAGCCAGCATACCACAAAGATTTTCCTAGTATACCGATTATATATATATTCGGAAACCGAATAATGATTTGGTAGTGCTTTCATTGACTTCAAAACAGGATACAAATATACCCCAGTCGGTCATCAATCCTTAATATTAATCACAGCCTGCTGTGTTGCACCAGTACGACGTTAATTAAGCTACCAAGCAAAATATTAATTATTTCGTCATCCAGACTGAAATTACCTTCAAATTGAATGCGGGACACGTTTGGTTTCTGTGACTTACCTTAGGTGTCTTTCTCTCTTCAGTGTCGTTAAGTAATAACGTGACTGCATGCCCAGCTTGGCCAAATATAACCCTTGTGTCATAAAACCCAACCAACAATCCAGGCCGAAATACTTACAATTTATAAAAGCCCTTGAGCGGACCACCAATTTAAAAGTAAAAAAAGTTGTAATATTTATTAACAAGATATGTAGATAGCTATTATAACGTCGCACTGGAGCAATACAACTGACTATTTATTTATTACCAAAGAAGGCAAGCTTAAAAGCCATTAATAATTTTGCTAGCCAACAACACTATAGTAAACAAAATTAAAAACCACCTCAACATGCCATTCTAAAAATGGCATGAAAAAATGGTTTCATTACCACCAATCTTTGTGGCAATTTTAGTCACCACAACAAAAATTAATTTTCGATAGAGTATGTAATATAGTATATCAGTATGTATATCTTACCTCGGCATGAAATACTACTTTTTGGTAGACAAAGTTACACTGTCTTTCACACTTCTTGCCTAGCCTTTTGCCCTTCACTTCTAGGTAAAATTACAAATTAGGCTTCATTGAATAATAAACTATGATATACATAAACCTATACATGGTTTTAAATACCTCAACTGAATAAACTAATTAAAATATGCTCTTTTTAATAATTTCTTTTTAAATAATACTTAACAGTGTGCTATATAGCCCACAAGGGATGCATATCGAAGATCGAAATCCGAGGATGGACTTTGGTTTCGATAAGTCCATTCTGGGCTATGTAGAAACTCACCTGTGTCATCGATGTCAACTTTTTTAAATATTCTGGAGCATCTAACTATATTGTTCTGAATACATCATGATACGCCGACCAACCGGTATAGTGGTTAAGGTGTTAGCCTCTAGATCGGAAGGTCCCCGGTTCGAATCCGGGTTCGGGCATGGATGTTTGTAAGCGTATACCAGCTCAGGTGTTGCTTCGTCATCTGAACATGGCGCAAAATTACGAAGTAATTGTTAGGAGCAATGATGGTCCTCTTAGAAAAAAAAAATACATCATGATACTTGGAATTAAAAATTAATTCCAATGCAAATACAATCGCTAATGGAAGTATCATCTTTCAAGCATTCCGTTGAGAATGGCTTAAGTTTCACTGTTAACATTCGTCATCTGACCTTGGTTTAAAATTGCTAGATGTTGTCCTTAATCTTCCCTTCGGAATTAAACCCAGATTGTCGTCAATAGCCGCTGCAGTGTGACGTTAATTCATCTATCTACCTCCCTATTAATCCCGAGCACCATGAGAGGAACTGTCACATCGCACACTTTGTAACAAGAGCAGACGTGTCTTTCTGGAGGATTTCGGGGAAGATGGCCTGCATTTACTTATCCTATTGAAGAAACAAGGAAACATGACTTCAACACATACGATGTAACAGAGCACTTCAATCTACCAGCATCTTAACCCTCCGAGTGGTTTCGACAGGATACCCCTCCATTAACGATATAACCGAGCACTTCAATCTACCAGCATATTAACCCTCCGAGTGGTTTCAACAAGATATCCCTCCATTAACGATGCAGCCGAGCACTTTAATCCTCCGAGTGGTTTCGACAAGATATCCCTCCATTCACGATGTAACCGAGCACTTAAATCTACAAGCATCTTAACCCTCCGAGTGGTTTCGACGATCAATCCCTCCATTAACATCTGAAATAGTTTTGCTTATGACGAGATATCGTGTCTTCAAGATATTGGCAATTTTTTAACGATGCTAATATCAAGATGTGGTCAGTTTTTTCTTTCTAATGACGAGATATCTCGACCATCAAGATCTGGTCAGGTTAGTTAATGACGAGGTACTTTTTCGAGGCAACCACTATGAAGATCAAGAGCAGCGACTTGAGCGGCTCGGTCATTGGTGGGGCTGACTCAGAATGATTAAGTTGCTATTCTGTTCTGTTTGGAAATAAGTTTAGTTTTGTTCTAAACACACACATCATGTAAATTTATTCAACCTTTCTACTGTATGGAATAGTTTTTTGCTGAAACCTATATCGGAATTTTTTTTTATCTAATTTTATTTCATTACCGTGTATAGCATATATGGGCAACCCCCGGCAATAGGGCCGGATGTGGCCCGCCCCGGCTTTTGATCCGGCCCGCGGAACATTTTAAAATCGCGCTCGAAAAAAAAGGAAATATTCACGGTTCTCACCAACAAGAGAGTGAGGGGGGAACAAAGGCCTGAACTACGTGGGTCAGTGTTTCTCAACCTTTTTTTTAGTTGACGGCACGCTAAAAATATTTTGAATTAATGTATAAGTTGATATTTCCAATACTACCTTATATATATATAGTTATTATTACTAATAAAATTAGTATTGGATATATGAGATGGCTGAGCCTGTTTTCTTTAACAAATTAAATCAAAACGAGGTTTCAAAGTCGCCAGACACGTTATCGGCGACACATCGTGCCAATCAATTCCACGGATAATCGGAAATAATAATTATAAATTTCGCTATTAATTGTATCCGAGAAACGGCCTTGCTCTTTTTGATTCCATTCCTTACTTGCGGATGTGATTGTTATAAAAACACTGATACAAATCAACAATACTCGGATAGTTCTTTTCCATGATGAAAACTAATAAATCGAAGTATCGAATCAGGCCTACAGATGAAAATTTATAAAATGCTCTGCGCCAGTGTATTAGTGGGATTGATCCCAATATTGATTATCTTGTTTCTCAAGTTCAAGCTCAAACTTATTAATTTCTGGTGATTGTAAGTAAATACTTATTCAATACGATATTATTTTGTTCGTGTAACTTTACCATTCTACTTTATAAATATATAAAATAAAATAAACCTTTTCATTATTACTTTTTCACAACTACTTATTATCTACGGCCCGCGACTTCATTAATATCCTAAAGTTTAGTCCGCAACTTTCCAAAAGTTGCCCATACCTGGTGTATAGTATCTTATCCGTTTATGTATTATACGGATTTTCAGTGTAAAACAAATCAGACGGAACATTTGGGTACTTCTGCTACCCAAATGTTTTCGTGTGATACACATGGAGGTTACCTTAAAAATAGGGTTTATCGCCGTTTTGGTGACGTTAGGAGTTTAACCTTTACGCTGCGGCTCTTGGATTTTTTTCTATCGTCTCACTGATCGGCTATTTCGCCTGCATGTGTTCGACCCCCCTAATTAATCACCTAACTTGAGAGATAGAGCCTTTGAGTGACATTTAGGACTGACGCTTTCCTTTCATAGTATTGTGTGGCGTATCGTTTGGCGACCTTCTGCATTTCCCCTAAAGCGTTCACACCTCACGCTCGACAGGGTAGAGTACCGAACAAAAGGAGGAACTCTTTAGAAGGTCAGTCCCTGACAGCTCGTAAATGGTGATCGATGCCAGAGGTCGCTTAAAAGGGGGATAGCATCCACAGTACACTGATCTATACCATGCCACTGGTATAAACGAAATTTTAGTGGTAACTATTGTCTATCTGCCTCAGCGTAAAAGTTAATCCAATTGGCATTAATTCGAATTCATTCTTTCGAATTTTTAATTGCAACCTGCTTAAATAGTACTCGGAAAACAAGCCACGTGATATCATGTTCTGAATATGTAAACGAACACTAGCGCCACCTATATTTGGCTTGAGATAAAATACCTCTCATAACCCAAAAAGGGAAACAAGGAATCAGACTTCGAAATGAGAACTCGCGATTATGATAAAACACCTCTTACATAGTTCAACTAGAGAAGAGAGGATTTTCAGGCATACAAATTTCGTGTTAGGGACAGCTATCGATCTCTAAATTTTCCAACAAGAGAGCTATTCTAAAATTAGTACATTTATAGACATTTTATGTTTCAACACAGACCAAATCAGGAATTCGTTTGGGATCTGCACCCAAAAGATATGAAGTTGGTCAAACCTTTCTCTTTTCGTGATAAGAGGAGCCTACTTTTCATGCCAGCGTTTCGTATAATTTTCTCTTTTCAGATGTGACAGTAAGCGAAATGAAAAGCGGAGGAATATTTACAATGTCTCATCTCCGAAAGGTCAAGATGTTGAATGAATAGAATTTTAAAGTTTTTTCAGACATTTTTTCAATCAACAGTTATATATTTTGCTTTGTTCACTTAAAATATTTATGCAAAAAAAATTCCTTGCATTTAATACCAGTGAACCTTATACATCTATTCAACAAATGTATAAAATGTTATGAAAATTTATATTTTATGAAAATTTCATGTGAACAAAACTTTGAATGGCACTATGTCAATGTCTTGATGGGAATGGGAATTTTTAGTTAACATCGTACTAGAGCAACACAACGGGCTATTGACGACGGTCCGGGATCAGTCCCTTAAGGGAAAGATCCGAAGACAACACCTCGTAATTTTGAACCACGGTCAGATGACGAAGCACCACCTGAGCTGGCACCCCACTCTCCAAACTTCCACGTCAACCCAACGTGAGGACTTTCGGACACGACAAATTTAAGGTGTCCCAGCCGCCTCTACTACACCATACGCTTACAAACATCCATGCCCGGACCCGGATTCGAACCACGAACCAGGAACCAGGCAATATAACATCTTATGACAGGGTAGATGTGTGAACGCACATTTCTATAGAGTGGCGACTAAAATGGTGAAATCGAGCAGACACTAGGGATGCGACATCGATGTCAATGTTTTCAAAACATCGATGTTTTTAAAAAAACATCGATGTATTTAACATCGATGTATTGGGGTCGATGTTTTTGTAACATCGATGTTTATACTTGTCGATGTTTTTACGTTGTCGATGTTTTATTTTTAAATAAAAAAAGTACCGTTATAAAAATTTAAAAAATAACCAAGTAGCATAATTTTTATAATCAGCAAATTGAACATACTTTTAGACCAAAGTGACCAAGGGTGAAGGGTCTGAAAATCAGGGATACAACATCGATGTCGATGTTTTCAAAACATTGATGTTTTATAAAACACATCGATGTATTGGAGCCGATGTCGCATCACTAGTTGCTAAACCAGTTATAAGAAATGCGGGAAAAAGTTTAATTATACTGAATTTTAAGAACATCGATAGTTTGGGAGCGATGCATTATCAACATCGATGATTTGCTGTCGATGCTACATCCTTAGTTGCTAAACCAAATTTAAGAAATGGGGGGAAAAGTTTAAATACACTGAATTTTAAAAACATCGATGTTTTTGGAACGATGTATTATCAACATCGATGTTTTAACTTTGAACATCGATGTTTCAAAACATCGATGTTTTGCTGTCGATGTCGCATCCCAAGCAGACACATTCGAAACGTCATTTCGCAGTTTTTCTGCACATTGCGGTAGTAACTTTCAAGCTATAACTTTGAGTGTATTATTATCTTACGTTTCAACAAAAAAAAAACAAAGGCGTTAAATGTAAGTAGATTAAGTATTGCTATTAAAAGGGTCTTCAAAACTTATTACCAACATGTCAAATTGTAGTCACGCTATTTCTTAGTGAAAAAATTGACTTGGTTGACAGATTTGGCATTTTATTGCTTCGTTTGGCGATACAACATTTTATAACAGGGTATGTATTTGAATGTGCATTTCTGTGATGGCGACAAAAGTGGTGAAATCGCCGACAAAATCTACTACTATGTCGCGTGTACCAATCAGATGAAGAATCAATAAATGGGCGTCTTCTCCCGTTCAGATAGGACCTATCAGATGATAAATGTTCGTTTCCACTTCGCAGACAAAAGTAGTCTAAATGTCCAGTAACTACTAGTTTTGGTCACATGATCATAGGCATATACTAGGAATAGTTTCCATTACTCTCTCTACTTGCACATTTCCTTTATGCTTAAAAATTTTCTTTGTATGCGTGTCTATTTACAGGGGGTCACAGTAGCTCAGTTGGTAGAGTCGAGTATTAGTAACCAGAGTGTTTCTAGTTCAAAAATCGATTCAACCAAAAACAGTCATGTAGAGGAAGGGGTTGGCTCGAGTTAAATATGTGTTATTAATATCAGAATTGGTTGGTAGTGGTTTTATGGCACTAGATCCAAATACGGATGTGAGTTTCACCACACAAAAGACCAAATTAAAACAATAGCAAATAGATACAATTGAAAATTTTCAAACTAAGCATCCAAGCCAACCAATATATGTAAATTTTAAAAATTAAAGTACTCATTCAAAAGGTTAGTAATAACATTTTTGTCAAAGTACAAAAACAGCAATTATCAGATCGAGAGAGAGTGAAAGAAATATGTAGTTCATTAAAACTTCATTAGAAACTATAAATTGAGATCAGTGGAAAGAGTGAATCTATGATTAGTCTTAAAATGTATTTAAGGAGATGATAATACAAAACGTGCTCTTTTAAAACGCCTCAATTAAAAGAAGCCTGTTGCGAAAAGTTTACAGAAACGAAACCTATCAATTACACACGAGCTTATTTATTAATTTTGTGTGGGAGCTACATATTTAAAGCCTTTTCACAGTCTTCAATTAAAATTTTCTGAAAAATAAAAAAAATGTTACATATTTCTCAAAGTGGCCCAATTTTAAAGGGCTTCTTTTAATGAAATTTCTGTAAACCTTTGTTCCAATAACTTCAAAGTTTTCAACTTATTGAGTGAATTCAATTACTTCATTAGTTTCACACTTTTGCAATTCTAAGTATTCAATTCATTCTACTTTGATAACCAGAAAACTGTTGAGTTGGATATTTTCCATCGGTGAGATTTTCAAATAAAATAAAATAAACATAGAATAATAGGCAAAGTTTTAAAATAATCAATAGCTTAGTTTTCTATTTATAACACAAGTTCCCTTATTGAACAATGTGCAACAAATTCACTTTTACCCTCCAAGTAGTTTCGACGAGATAACTCGTCTATTTGGCTTAGAACGTTATACCCTAGTTGAAAAAACAAACTGTTCTTTACCTAGAACTGGTGACAGTTTGGAGCAGGTTTTTGCATCAAAGGCTGTCCACTACAAGGTGGTTTTCGACACGAAGATAAACCTCAATTAGGGTTAAATAAAGTACAATAATTTATATCACTCAATGTTATAACATGCACTAGTATTTAAATTATGCTTAAATATAGTTTGATAAAACTTGTATTACTCTTAAATATTAGCGTAATAAACCTAAACCTATCAAGAACTGGTGCAATTAGGAAGGTGATGGGTTGGTAAGATTAAACAGCACAAATTCCATATTTGACCATACTATGACAAGCAACTTCAATTACTGGACAAAGCTGCCAAATCGCAGCCATTCTTTATCGTGACTTAAAATCTAGCATTTGCAAATTTTTAGAAGAAAAATGGCAGAACGAATGGAATGAACAAACGCAGAACAAATTTCACTCTATTAAACCAAATATATCTTAATGGAAATCGCTACCTTTAAAAATACAGAATGTAATAATAACACGCCTCCGTATTGGACATACTCGGATAACCCGTAGACACCTCCTCCTTGGAGAAGATAATCCAATTTGCAATTACTGCATTTGTCCACTAACAGTTGAACACATTTTGATAGAATGTTTTTATTTTAATAGTGAACGACTTAAACATTTTAATTCATATACCTTGGTTTTAAAAAACATGATTGGAGAGAATCCTCATCTAAACATTTTTAGCTTTTTACATGACATTGGATTCATACATCACATATAATTTTATGTATATTATTTATTTTATTATCATCCGACTCATTTCATTTTATCATTAGATTATATGTTTGAGCTCTTGTATTCGTATCTCTTACACAAAATATCTAAGACCTATATTTATACGTGTAACTAACCACGGCGTTCCCCGTGCCCGTGGTGTAATGTATTAATCTGGTGCAAAATTTTCCGAATTTTTCAAATCCGTTGAAATTTTCAATCCATCTTTAACTATTCCGATTTTACGAAAAAGAACTTACAAAACAGTCAATTTTTTTTTTTTTTTTTTTTTTTTTGCACTGATTCTTTGAAATGGAATAAGGCAAGAAATGTAATCACTTTTTTTTTTAACACGAAGGGCAGAAAATCCAATCTGTTTATTTTGG
The DNA here is from genome assembly GCA_947359465.1 of Metellina segmentata. NCBI lineage: Eukaryota > Metazoa > Arthropoda > Arachnida > Araneae > Tetragnathidae > Metellina > Metellina segmentata. Next base: position 39,199,123 of record OX375884.1, read on the forward strand.
GAAAGCGAAGTCCACGTGACGTCACAATCTCTTGTAAAAATATAAAAGATGTATTCAATTTCAAAATTATTTATTTAAAAAAAATCATATTTTTAGGTATCGATCTAACGTAAAGTTTTCCGCAGATTTCAAATCCGTTGAAATTTTTACACCATTTTTAATGGTCTAGGAGATAGAAAAATAAATAAGTGACTCCAGTTAAAATATTATTTGTTTTTATCGTCTGGCTGGAAAATCATTCCTCCGCGCAAAATCAAAACGGAAACGAAAACAATAAATTTAGAATCTGTGATCTCTTTTATGCTGTTGCATTCAACAATCATTAAATTCGTTTTAAAATGTTCTAGAATGAATTTTAAAATTCGCCGCGACCCTAAAATTGCAAAAAATTTGGGCTACATGTGTGTCAATTCCAAATACTGTAAGTGCCATAGATTCGTCAGGTCTTTGCGTGCAAAAAACAAATACTTCCTTTTATAATATTGCAGAAGAAATTGTTTTAAAATCTTAGAATAATGTATTTGAGTTTGATTTTTTTGTCTTGAGTTTGGCATCTGTCCCAAGAGGACTCAATGCCACGAAATCATATCCAATGCAATCCGATTACTGCAAATCAGTTTGGCCAGATCTGGTCCTTGCACCATAAAAACCACCAAACCAAACCAATTACTGTAAATATGCACAAGAAAAGTTAAAAAGAGATTAGGTGGTTAGGCTTACTTATCTATTTAAATGTATTACTGATGAGGAGTATTTTCCGACGTCTACAAGAATAATAAAAGGAATAACAAGTGAAACTCACCAAGTAGAAATTTTCAAGCTACGAATTGCTTTTAGCTTCAGAATGTGAAGTCCACTTTCAATGAAGATTAGATTATTTCCTGAGAAACACACTCAATGTGTTTAGCCTATTTAGAGCATTATTTTTAGCTTCTAGGCCAGAATGTGAAGTCCACTAAGTCACATTTTCTTTGCATGGAGGTTAAATTTCTTCTTGAGAAGCACCTTAGTGAGTTTAGCATAGAAATAGTAGAATTTCCTCCTTGGTTTTCTTTCAGAAATGTTTTTTGACTTGATGGGTTTCACTTGCAAGCCGAAAAAATATTTTAAAAGCAATGCTTTACTAAAAATTATTTGTAATGCAAAAAATTTACCCCGAGTTTGCGCTGTTGATTATGCTTTAAGAAAGGCTTATATTTATGTGTAATCTCACTTCATACTCATAAATGCACGGGTTTTTTTTTATATATATATTTATATTCGGAAGATTGTATCTAAAATAAAAATTCGTATTACAATTTATTTACCAATTAATTTAATTGACTGCTTTTAAAATTTATATACTTCTGTGGCTCTTATAATTGTATTTCTAGCAGAAAAGGTGTCGAATAAGTTTTTAATTATTGTGTATTTGAGTATGTATTCAAAAATAATATAATTGCTTCTTAACCCTTCTTTGCATAATGGTGGAAATTCCCATCATAACATTGAATGCCCAAAAATTATATAAAAGAACAAGTTCACTTTAAGTTGATCGTGTCTGGATACCTTTTTAATGTCCATTGCATAAAAAAAAACATAGCTGTCAAAAATAAGCAAGTGTCACTATCAGTAAAACGAGCTTGAAGTTATCATTCCGTTGTTTGTTGTAGTTGTAATAAACGTATGATTTCGTTTTTAATTTTGTTTTATTATATTTGAGTTTCTATTGCTAAAAAAGTGAAAATGAGTGTAAGAAAAGTTTGTAACATGTGTTTCTGTTATTTTTAGAGCAATTTCTGAAAAAGTTTGCGTTTAATTTTAAAAATACCACATGATACCATCCTATTGTTTTTTGCTAAATTTATACTATAAATATATACTAAGATTTTCTTAACCATTTTTCCTTTAATTTTGAACATGAAATATTTTACCTTGATTTATTTCACCAATAAAGAAAAAAATCATGCAAAGAAGGGTTAAAATCTAGTTAGAAAAGCATTTTTGAAAACTGCTTTTTTCTGCGTATGTGTTGGTTTTGAATGGACCTTGAACGCATCAACCTCTTAAAAGATATATTTTTATTGCATTGATATTATGTCCAAGACCACTCATTTGAATAGGTATTTTTAATTTATCATAAATATGTGTACATGAGAAATGTTTCAAGAAACTAGTTTATCAACAAATAGTAGCTCCATCTGGTGATCAGTTTTTATACAACAGTTTATACTTCGCCTTTCAAGTTTTTCGAATCATTATAAAATCGACTTATTTTATTAAAATTTCTAAGAAACGTCTATACACTTGTTGGTATGAATTTTTACACTCCGATTTGTGTTTCAAATTAGATTTTTAGTTTAATCACATGCGGGTAACTATCTTTTAGTCATTAGTTTAAGCGATACTTAACCGTGACAAATGTTGAGCATTTTTAGCGGCACGCCATCACACCGATGAATATGCCTCCCCCCCCCTCATGGATTGGCTAACATTCAATAAAATAATAAATTTGCATTGTATATGATATGCTGGACACAATATAGAATTAAAATATACAAACCTGCAAGTATCTTAAATTCTAATCTATTTGAATTCGTCCACTGCTGCTGCTGAACTAAGCATATTTTTAAAATGTTGTCCATATTCCAAAATTATTTGCAATTACAGTCAATTAATTATTGTCATTCTATTTCACTATAAATTAGTTCAAGCTTCTTCGTTTTGTATAATCAATTCATGTAATGAATTATCAGAATTTCATTGATGAGCAATATATTATTTCAGTGACGTATTGCTCATCAAAAAAAAAACTCTTTCAGTATGAGCATTCGAACCCTGGATGCTTAAAACAAAGCCTAAGATCTTATTAACCTTTACACTGGGGCACTTATATTTTTTCAATCTTCTCCAAGAACGGCTCTAACGCCTAAAAATGTCCGACCCCCTTTATCTAATTACTTAACTTGAGCGATAGAGCCTTGAGTGGCATTTACGACTGACACTTTCCTTTCCTAGTACTGTGCAGCGTATCGTTTGGCGCTAGAGAGATATCACCTGTGCGACCTTCTGATTTTCCATATAAACGTTCACACCTCACGATCGACAGTGTAGGGTAGAGAGCACAAGGAGGGATCCTCTAGAAGGTCAGTGGGTGACAGCTCGTAAATGGTGATCGATGCCAGTGGTCACTTGAAAGGGGATAACATCCACCGTACACAGATCTATACTATGACGCTGGTGTGAAAGAAATTTAGGGGTTAACAATTCTCTATTTGCCGCAGCGTAAAGGTTGAGGCTCGGCACATCAATTTGTTTCTTAACCCTCTTGCTAATGACGAGGTATTTCGTATTTTCCAAACCACCAGCCGGGCTTGATGGACGAGATATCTCGTTACTGGAAGATAATGACCACATTTTTATCCATTCATCATACTAGGAAAGTATTACAAACAAAGAAAATAAAAATACCTAAGTATGTTATAGTAAGTTAGAGGCATTATTATTATTAAGTATCATTTTAGTTAATTGCTGTGTCGGCATTGGCTCGATGTTTTTCAAATTCAAATTTTTTAGGTAAAATTTAGTTAGTAGTCTGAAAATTCTACCTTTGTTGAGTCTTGTGCAAAATTAATAAGAGTATCATTCAGATCAGGCTTCAAAGGTAATAATTTAAATCCGAAATTATTCAAATATTTCCTTTTTTATTTAATCACTCTTTCACGATAGATGGCAGCACATATCGATTCCAAAATATTTCCTTTTCACATTTCCGGCATAGTGAAGAAATTCATTAACTGTCATTTTTTAGGAAATTCGTTTTTTGCCACCAAATGCTTATTTACGTGGTATTCGATGCTCTTAGAAACTCTCTGACGGGGATTTCGACTCACACAGTGGTTTTGCAGAGTGCAAAAACGTCACAAAAGCAAAAATATCTGTAAAATTTAAAGATGATTTCTCGATGGTGATTTGCCATGTTTTTTATCTTCTAATCATTAAAGTCCTTTAATGAACTTAATGTATGAAGTGCCAGCATATCTTGAAAAGGCTGAATATCATTAATAGCACTTGATGAATTCTAGTTGAATTCAGCTACGAGTTTTAGGTAGTGCTCTGAAGTTGAAATTCATTAAGTCACTTTGATGTATATTCACATTTCTTAAGAGGTGATTTACACAAAGTGAAACCATTTACTGAATTTTATGAGTTGTTACTCACAAATTAAAAGCATTTCTTGAAGTCATTTAATTATTAAATTCTCGTTATTTAATTTAATTTCGAGAAATTTGAATAGAGAATTTGCACTAAATTCCATTTTATCATTGAGCGGCTTACACGATGCATTCTTTTGGATTCATTTTTAGCACTTTTATTGGTTTGAGAGACGTTTATTTCAGTGATGAGATCATTTTTATTGGAATAGTGATAAAATTGACGAGTTTTACATAATTATGAATCGAGAACCTTCGCAGCAGATGGCTTTGGATAAGGATTTATGCGGAGAAGGGGGTAATGCTGTTGAAAATTCGGTAAGTAGATAAACTTATTTTAGTGGATTATAAATCTTGATTTTTTTTTTCTTACACTTCAGATAGATGTCTAAATATTTATTATTCAGTATCCACAATGTTAAAATACATTTTTTGTAAATATTTATGTGCAGAAAAAAGTACAAAATATTTTTTCTTAACTTTTATTGTTTGTGATTCGGCACTCAAGGCGTCTATTTGTAAAGGAGAATAAAGGGGGTAAACTGTCATTGTCTCATAAAAGGGACTATCACCAACTTCCAAGGGCTTGTAAACCGAGATTCGAACCGGGGACCTTCTGGGAGACAGACAAACGCTATGACCACTATGAATTCCGAAAAATAAGCTGCTTTGGAACAATTCTACACCTGCAATGATTTTAGAAACGTTAACCCTCCTAATGATTTCCACGAAATCTCTCGTTCATCAAGATCTAATCAGTTTTGATAATCACGAGTTGTCTAGTCATCACGATGTTTTTTACTTGATCACGATTTTTTAATGATAACGAAATCAAGATCTAGTCAGTTTTCTTCCAATGCTGAGATACGGTGAGATCTTGATAGATATCTCGTCCATCAAGATCTGGTCAGTAATGCTAATGACGGGATGCATCGTAGAGACAACCACAAGGAGGGTTAATTCAGGAAACAGCATCTATTCGAGTGTAATTTCATGGAAACTGTTTTCATTTGTTATTGTCAAATACAATGATTAAATTTAAGCGAGACATTATAAAACTGATCACTGTCAATCGATTGTAATTTTGTGGAAAATGTCTTCATTTGTTTTAGTCATAGACAATGATTGAATTTAAATCAAAGAACATTGCAAAACTGATCCACGAGAATTATTTCTAAGAAACTGCAATGATGTTTATTTTTTAACTATTTTTGTGGCATATTTGTTTTTATTTATCAATATGATAGGGATTTCTGAGATCACTACAAACTCATTATAAAAAATCGGCAATATCTTGATGACGAGATATCTCTTCATTAGCAAGCAAAATTTATGAGATCCTTATGGGTACGATATATCATCAAAACCACTTGGAGGGTAAATTCAAGCATGATCAACCTATATTTTAACTACAGCCAAAAACTTAATGCTATAGTTCCATTTTGATGTACTTAATAAATTTCATTGTTTGTCCATAACAGTTTAATGTCCTTCTAATTGAAGAAAAACATTTTAATTACTGTATAAAATAACCTCATTGTTTAATGAAACATTTTTTTCTATTGGAAGACCAACCGGGCTCAAATAGACCGTTGTGTAACTTTGGGCGACATAAATTCAACTACCTACTTACCGGACTCCTAGAAGTACTAGCTTCTCAGGGATTCTCTGTGAGATTTGGCTGTTGATCTGTCCGTTTCTGAGATTATTTCGAAAGTCCCGTGTCATTAACATTTCTTCGGGTTTTGATCCCGGAGCGTCGGCAATAGCCCGTTGTGTTGTTCTAGTGTTACGTTGATTAAAATACTTACCTACCATACACGTGGTTTGATCCACTGAGGTGTTAAGACACATTTATCCGTTCTGCACTCCACATTTATCCGTTCTGCACTCCACATTTGTCCGTTCTCCACCGACTTCTAACCAGTCATGACCTTCTTGACTCGTAGAACCTATTTATTAGAATTCTTTCCACCAATAAATTTGACATTTTACTTATTTTGTGTGCCGTGGGGTAAAAGCAATACTAAACAAGATATCTCGTCATCAAGGTATTGTCATTTTTTACGATGATGACGAGGTGAAGGTCTTGTCAGGTTTCTCTTTTTATGACGATATATCTCGTCCTTATAGATCTGGTCAAACTTGCTCATGACGAGATACCTCGTCGGGACAACATCCAGGAGGGTTAAGCATGGCCAAATATGGCCCTTGCACCATAAAAACCCCAAAACCAACCAACACCAAGTGTGGTTCAAAGTTGTTGTCTCACATTTACTGATGAAGGAAGCGGATTTTTTTTTATCGAATCGTATTTTACTTATGTTTGCTGGAGTGAAAGAAACGGTTTTTATTTCCATTTTTGTGTCTTGTAACAAATCAATTACAAACTGCTTATGATTTATCAGAAATCAGTGCATGCTCTGCGAGGTCGTTGAACAGCAGAGGTTTATTTTGGAAACATTCAGACATTTTGAACGGAACATGGTGTGTTTTAAAATAAAAACAAACCAAAAGTAAAATCGAAGTAAGATGTTTATCTGCGAATCTAAGCATTGTATTGTATTTTCACAGCCTGTCCCTGGACCTTCGACTACCAGTGATAAACCCTTGCCTACCAGTGATGAACCCTTGCCAACCAGTGATGAACCCTTGCCAACCAGCGATGAACCCTTGCCAACCAGCGATGAACCCTTGCCTACCAGTGATGAACTCTTGCCGACCAACGATGACATAATTCAAGATTATTCTTCATTAGAAGATGATTTATATTTGACGGACACTGATTCTATGCCGGATGCAACATGGAAACTTGACAATGAAAGAAGTGCTTTATTAACCAAAAGGGACATTTCCAACATTACTGTGGGGAATTCTCAGAAAACGCTAGCAGGACCTGAAAGACAAAGTACCCGTTGGCGTAAAAAAGTACCATCTGAATGGGGGAAAAACGTAAACAGAAAGAAAATGTTTGAGGGCCTTCCATATATAAACTCCCGCAAAAAATTGAGACCGGCGAAACAACCCAAAGCTATAAATTGCAGCAGATGTCGCTTCAAGTGTTCCGAAACATTTACAGAAAACGATAGGACTGCCTTGTGCTCTGCATATTGGGGTCTATCAAACTACACCCGACAGAAAGATTTTATATTAAAGCACGTCAAGGAAGATGAGCCCAAGCGTCGTCTAGCCAATCCTTCTCGTGAAAGAAAATATGCACGACGTTACTACTTCGTAAAAAACAACGAAATGAAAAGAGTGTGCCAGAAATATTTCGAGAGAACCCTTTGCATCAGTAACGGCCCCATCAATACAGCTTTTGAAAGGTCCAACGATCTTGGTTTGTTCACGGACATTGATAACAGAGGAAAGGGTCCATCGAGTAACACACCCAGTGATGCCGACGTCAGCCTGATTAAGTCCCACATCGAATCATTCCCTACCATCGAGTTGCATTACTGCCGCAAGACCTGTTCGACAAGATACTTAGATGGTAACCTCTCCATACAGAAGATGCACGAGTTGTACGAGGAGCACTGTCTTGAATTAGGGAGACACCCCCTTTCACTCTATGTCTACCGAAGGATATTTTGCTCGGACTATAATTTAACGTTTTACAAACCTAAGAAAGTTCTGTGCGCGACTTGCTACGCTTTCACTGATGCTAAAAAGAATCCTATGGCGTCGATTCCAGATGACCTCCAAACTAACTATAACGAGCACTTCAAAAGAAAGAGTGAGAGTTTTGCAGCCAAAGATTCCCACAAAGAGCAAAGTACGACCCAACCTTCCAATCCGTAACATTTCATTTGCAAAATCTCTTTCACAAATCCCTAAGTAACATCTCTTTAATCTTTTATAATTGAAACGCTGTCTACAATTTTGCCGTATATGGGGCCCCGATGGCATCTGTTGTTGTGTGGTCAAAGATTAATCCCAAAAAGAAGTAATAAAACCTGAACACCACTCTTCAAGTGAATACATTTATAACCTTCTGTGAATGAGATATTCGTATTCAGTGACACCCACACAAGTTCTGGACAGAACCGAAAAGCATGACGAGATGTATTATGCCTGCACTTAGACCAAACAACTTAGTTGAGCTTAATAGAATCAAAATATTTAGAGTCCGGGAATTCATTCAAGGAGTCAAACGGCTTGCACAGAGCACAAAGAAATACTTCAAGATCTTCTCTCTGAATGATTAATTGAATGTGATGCAATTTGCAAGATCATCAAGAAAACGCTCATCTGTTCGTGGTTGAATTGTGGCAGAAATAAGGGCCGCGATATCCCTGTTAGGAGGGTGGTGGTTAGCAAACAGAGGGTTGTGAGTCCGAACTCGATCCATTCAAAGTATGTCGTGAAAGTGGAGGCTGGTGCACATTGAATCTGTCATGTCCTGAAATGTCCTCATTTGGCGTGTTGTGGACGTTTGCAGAGTGGGGTGCCAGCTCAGGTGTTGTCCTCGTCATTAGAAAAGAAGCACAAAATCAGCATTAACAGACTTCTCGCAAAATGTTGCAACAAAGAGAAAGAAAGTACTTAACGAATTTCTTTTACATCGCAAGAATATTAGGAAACTCCCCTTCATTTGAATTAATAAAATACTCTTTCCATATCGACGCTATAAAAGGCTAATTGAGTTAAACTACGTAAACAGAACGTAAAACTATATAATCAAGTGAATTGAATCCATGGATTGAGAGTAAGAAAACAGGTAACGCCAAAGATCGATTGGAAGATGGTTGATTGAGTTTTATGTCGTAAGAGCCATATTTGGCAAAGTTGCGCCCAACGATGACCAGAAAATAGACATACACACAAGGAAAGTTTTACTAACACAAAAGAGAGTAACAAAATATAGAAATGATGAATTTAACTTACGTCACCTACCACTAACAGGTAGTTGGCGCAGTGGGAGAACCAACTGATCTACACCGATTTGCAGAATATGTTGAGAAGAGGGACATATACAAGAGAAAGAAGAGGTAGCTGATATGTAATTAACGTCGCAATGGAGCAACACAATTCCTATTGCTATTACACAAGGCTATTCCAGACTGTCCGGAATCCATCCCGAAGTGAAAGATCCAAGGACAACGCCTAGTAATTTTGAGCCACGGTGAGATGAAGAGTCTAAGAAATTTCAATGTAGAGGAATGTCCACGGAAACCACAAAAAACTTTATTGTTATCCATCTCATTATATCAGGTTGAGTAAAAAGTTTTCCGCCACGGGGCGATACCTCCGCGCTAACAGCTATCATTTCTGTTGTTGTTAGCCTTTTCACAAACGGGTTTTTGCATTCGAAAGCTGAAAATTGGAACTACATGACTGTGTAGTTTGTTTGTTGAAAAATTATTATCTTGTGCGTCAAAAAAATGTTTAAAATGGAGCTATCACGTCAGCTGATCAGAACGATTATGTATTATGAGTTCCATAACAACCTCAGTGCGACAGAATGCCACTAAAAATGTGTGAATGTTCAGGCATCAATACCGTTTCTTATGATACAGTCAAAGTTTGGTTTCGTAAGTTTTAAGCTGGAAATTTCGACATTGAAGGTGAACAACGTTCTGGCCGCCCTATTGAAGTTGATTGTGAGCAGTTAAAGCAACTCATTGATCTAGACAAAACGTTTCAACACGAACTATTAGTTAGTCGAACGTTAGAGTTTGACGTTTGCCAAAGTTGCCAAGTAAAGACGTTTGCCAATAATTAACGCTCTGAAACGCATAAATCTAACGTTTAAGTTCTACCTCTGGGTGCCTTAAGAATTGATCTGCTGAAGACAAACGCAAAAGAAAAGCGGCCTGTTTGGTTTTGCTCAGAGATCAAAGGAAAGAGAACATTTTTGACAGAACTGTGACCTGTGATGAAAAATGGGTGTACTACAACGATACAAGCTGTAAAGGAGGGTGGTCAGCCCCTGGGTAATCAGCAGGCTCGATTTCAAGGCGAGCCCTAACAAGAAGGTATTTCCCTGTATCTCGTTTGATTGTCGCGGAATTATCTACAAAGAGTACCTGAAAAGCGGACAGACTATCAACAGTGCAATATACAGAAACATGCTAATTAAAGTTCGTGATACCATTCGTAAAAAACGAAGAAACGAGTTCAGAAGGAAGGTGGTTCTCTTTCATCAAAATAACGCCCGGCCACATGTTAGTACATTGACAGGCTGGACGCTTTTGTTTAGCTGGAGGGGTTTTGACGCAACATCTACCATACAGCCCTCACGTGGCCCCTTCAGATTTCTATCTCTTTTCACATCTGCAGCTGCATCTTGATGGCGCAATCTTCATTTCAACTGAGGAGTTCATAAATGAGGTCGATCTCTTTCTGAACTGGCGCACGCCACAGTTCTTCGCAGAAGGGATTGAAAGTTGCCAAAACGTTGGCAGACGATTGTAGATTTGAAAGGAGATTACTATCCTCATTAGCTTTGCTGTTTTCGTGAGTATTTGTCATTTTAAAATAAAATATTTTTTGGCGGGAAAACTTTTTACTCAACCTGATATATAACTCTCCTAGTGGTTTCAACGAGATATCTAGACCATCAAGACGTTGCGGACTTTTTTTATGATGACGAGATCAAGATCTGCTTAGTTTTGCTTGTGACCTCACAGAGGCAACTACCAGGAGGGTTAAAATATTTGGCTTATTCCGGAAAGCCTCATACTCAGTTTCAAAATGTTAAATTCATGGTTAGTTTTTACCCATTACTATGAAACAAGTTTGAAACGTTTAAAATCTTGCTTTAATTGAACAAAAATAAAGCTTACTAATAAATAATATACACCTAATATATTTATTAAACTGAAGAGAAGCAAGCACCAGTATAAATTACATTGCGGAAACTTCAATGTTGCATATCACGATTCCTTAGAGTTAGTTTGCTGGTTACCTCATCGAGGCAACTACCAGGAAGGTTAAAATATTTTGCTGATTCCGAAAAAATTCAATTCAAAATATACATCTGCTTGCTTTAATCGAGCAAAAATAAAGCCTATTAATAAATAATATACACCTGATATATTTATTAAACTGAAGAGAAGCAAGCACCAGTATAAATTACATTGCGGAAACTTCAATGTTGCATATCACGATTCCTTAGAGTTAGTTTGCTGGTTACCTCATCGAGGCAACTACCAGGAAGGTTAAAATATTTTGCTGATTCCGAAAAAATTCAATTCAAAATAAACATCTGCTTGCTTTAATCGAGCAAAAATAAAGCCTACTAATAAATAATATACATCTGATATATTTATTACACTGAAGAGAAGCAAGCACCAGTATAAATTACATTGCGGAAACTTCAATGCTGCATATCACGATTCCTTAGAGTTAGTTTGCTGGTTACCTCATCGAGGCAACTACCAGGAAGGTTAAAATATTTTGCTGATTCCGAAAAAATTCAATTCAAAATAAACATCTGCTTGCTTTAATCGAGCAAAAATAAAGCCTACTAATAAATAATATACATCTGATATATTTATTACACTGAAGAGAAGCAAGCACCAGTATAAATTATATTGCGGAAACTTCAATGTTGTATATCACGATTCCCCTTAGAGTTAGGTAATACTTAATTACATCGCTGTGCCATACTTTTATCACAGACTTTATTGTGCGTATATTATCTATTTCCTTTCAAGTAAATTTACTTTTATTAATTGAAATCTCAGTTTTAGTAGTTTATAACTGCAATAATTGAAAAAGCTTTCAGCATTGAAGTCACGTAAGCTAAAAAAAACTTGGGTAGAAAAATAAGTGTGCTGCAAAAACATTTTTGATATAGTACGTGAGGTTGTTATCTCACCAAAATGACTCATCCAAATCATCAAAATGATCCATCCCGACCCAAATCCAAAGCTGATAGGAATGAGTCAATGTGAAACTTCCACTAAGCTGCTCGTGTTCTGGACATCTGCGATCTATGATTAGTGTCACTCCCAGAAGAGAGGATCCAACCTTCCTCTTCAATAACATCTTTTCCCTCGCCCCAAACCCAATATCCGTTTTGATACCAACCAAAGCAATACACAAACCAGGGCGGTACAAATGGCAAAGGATGCATAGATTCAAGCCCCTTTCTCTGAATAAAAAGCGCTATGCTGCAAGGATACTAGCCAATAGGATAGCGTAGCCAACCAATTCACTTTGGAGGAACCTTAAACTAGAAATCTAATTTTCATGCCTGATTGGGAATATTTTTAAAGTTTCACCGAATGTTTAAAGTGACAATAAATAGGAACAGTCAATTTTTGAATCTAATTCCTCGAAATTCACTTTTTGTCTTTTAATTCACTTTGAAACGCTGGTGCAGTTTATAAATATGCTACAATATATGAGATATGTCGAGAAAGCAATTTCTTAATTTTCAGGCTCTCATATCGTCGGGTTATATGTGGAACACACGAAGTTCAACGTTTTCATGATGTGGGTGTGGACCAGAATGTGGTGATCGCTAGACTAGTGAAGTCAACTTAAGTTAAAGGTTAGATTTCATCTCGAGAAACATACTTTGTGAGCAAAGTTTAGGGGTATAGACTTTTTCCCCCTTCGTTTTCTCAGAACTATTTTTTGACTGTGTTTCACATCTAAGTGTTAAAATATAAGACGACGTATCTCCTAGTGAATAAATAATCGAATAAACTGTTAATTAACTTAACAGTTGTTACTTAGTATGTTAAAATGTAGTCTCACGATATATATATTTCCCATTGGATAGTTAATTGAATAAGCTGTTCGTTACTTTAACAGTTGTTATTGTGTTAAAATGCAAGCCCATGATATTTCCTAGTGAATAATTAATTGAATAAACTATTCCTTACTTTAACAGTTATTACTGTGTTACGTAGTATGTTAAAATGTAAGCCCTCCATATTTCTTAGTGAGTAGTTAATGGAATAAACTATTAATTTGTTTAACAGTTTTTACTGTGTTACTTAAAAGTGTTAAAATGCAAGCCCGCGATAATTGCTAGTGGATATTTAATTAAATAAATTATTCATCATTTAATATTTGTTACTGTGCTTAAAGAGATCAAAAGCAAATATTTTATGCATGTATAGTAAATTAATTAAAGAAGAAAAAATAAAGAAATTTAAGATAGATTGATTTTGAAATGTGATGAAAAATTTAAAAATGTACGAAATGTCTGGTAATTTTTTTGTTTTGAAAGTTTTGAATGTACGGAACATAATTATATTTTTTTAGCCGTATTCAAGAGAGTTTATGATTTGAAACTGGAATCTTTTGTAATAAATATTATCATTAACGTCCATGTCCTATGACATGTGAATTTTATAAACAACTTTTAGTTAGTTTATCCCTTAAATATGTTTATTCGAAAAATTATTACGAATTTCAGATTGTTTTATATTTATTGGTTGTATGTATACAGAAAAATTTTAGAATATTTTTTATTCTTTCTTACAGACTCTATAAGACACTTCCTTTCAACAGGATAATGTTCATCCCCGTGTATTTTCCGAGACTCCTGGACTGTCTCTTCACCAGATTGTCCCTCATAGAATAAATGTGGGATACAATTTTGTAACTAGTGACCGGCCTGGCATCACATACAGTCCACACTGAAGAATTGTGGATGTGTATACAAGAGCTGTGTGGAGGACATTCCTCAGAAAGCTACCCACAATGTCAAATTCTTTATTTTACGCTGTGTATACTCATTTATCACTGCTCGTGGTGGATGTATAAAATACTGATTTGTCGTAGGCCTATTCATGTATAGATCTATAGCTCTAATCGTTTCCATCATTTTATCTAAAAATTTATTTTAAAAATTTCGCGGTTAGAGAAAAATTATCTTGCCATAAGACTTATTTATATTATAATACAAAAATTATGTTTTAATATTTAAAACATACACAAAAAAGTTTTCTAACTTCAGAATAGATATATTTATTTTCTTATTAGTTTGTTTAAAGGAAACTATGGGTTGAATTGTTACACATTTTCCCGTTTCTTATGTGTAATAACAGTTTTCTCAAGCAATTAATGAAATTTTAAAAATTTGTAGCCCTTTACTCTGTTAATTTACACAGTATTTAATTATAAATTGTATTTATTCTAATAAAACGTATCTGTTAAAAACTGGCATCTTAATTCCTTTCAAGCGATGGCAATTAGATTTTAACTTTAACATATTTCTTGACAGTTGACGAATTAATTATTGCTAAAGAAATTAAAATATAAAAAATTATACTTTTATTTTTTGCAACAGCATATCACAGCATTAATTTTATGTGTATGTACTTACATATTTACTATATTTTATATTACATAAAATAATAATTATAATTATAATACATAAAAAGTAATTTTTATTGAATTATATAAACAAACTGTGCACCAATCTTTGATGAGTGTAATCAAGTTCAATTCAATTTTCTAAATGTCCTAAAATATTTTCATATGATTAACACTGAATCATTTAATATAGAATTGTAACTAATTACGTCTCACTGGTATTACATATTCCAATGTTTCAATGTGGTATTACATATTCCAATGTGTAACACGAGACACTTGATACATTATTTCATTAATACTTTCCTCAATTAAGCTAGATCGAACTCGAAACCAAACTTACATATTCCAATGTTTCAATAATATGTGTAACACGAGACACTTGATACATTATTTCATTAATACTGATTTCCTCAATTAAGCTAGATCGAGCTCGAAACCAAACTTACATATTCCAATGTTTCAAAAAAAAGTGTAACACGAGACACTTGATGCATTATTTCATTAATACTGATCTCCTCAATTAAGCTAGATCGAGCTCGAAACCAAACTTACATATTCCAATGTTTCAAAAAAAAGTGTAACACGAGACACTTGATGCATTATTTCATTAATACTGATCTCCTCAATTAAGCTAGATCGAGCTCGAAACCTTCCGAGTGATTTGGAAGAGATATCTCGACCAACTAAATCCGACCAATTCTGATATTGCCTATTTTTTTATTATGAATAAATCAAGATGGTGATCAGTTTTTCTAATTACGGAGTATCTAATTCATAACTAGTCAGTTTTGATAATGGCAAGATACCTCGTCGAGACAACAGCCAGGAAGGTTAAAAGAATAGTTAGGTTATTTGAAATTACAATACCAAAGACGTTTAAATTTGTCTCGACAGGTTCATCAGGTTTTCTAGGAAAGGAAGGTATACTTTGATGATAAGAGATTTGACACATTTGTAACCATTAACGCTTCTTACAAGCCTCTGCAGTTTCCTTCAAACAGAAAGTTTACTTTGATAATAATTGAAACGACATTTGTTAGGAACTATTTTCTTGCAAGCTTCTGTTTCTATTTACAGCTTTTTTAGCAGTACGTAGCTTTCAAGGACTCGGTAAATAAATGAATAAAAGTCGGAAGTCCTTGAATCTAAGACTTCTTCCAATTGCACCACTGATAAAGAAGTAGTGAGAAATGTTTAGCTTAGGAAAGGGAATGATCTTGCAAAATGAGCCTTATATACACCCCCAAAGGGGAATCAAAAGTCACTAGACCATTCAAAAATAGAATAACTCATTTATGTATTAAAAATCCATCATTTATTCTTATAAACAATTAATATATACTTCTTGGAAATTATTTTGAATTAGTTTTGTATATAGTAATTGTTTGTTTCTTGTTAAGATGGTGGTTGTCAGAACACAAAACACCAATGACCGTTGATTTTGTAGATAAAATTGGAATGATTTTACTCGTTGCTCTGTCGTGAATTTCTCCATAACTGTTTTACAAGAATTACATATAAATAATGTGAAAAACATTTGAAAAAGTAATAACAAAAAAAGTTATATTTTGAATGGTCTAATGACTTTTGGGCCACACTGTACATAAGTTTTTTAAACTGAAAATGCCGAGATAATAATTGAAATATAGATGTAATAATAATTATAAATGGTCTAATGACTATTGGCCACATTGTACATAAGTTTTTTAAAACTGAAAATGGGGGGGGGGCCGAGATAATAATAAATTTAGATGGTCTAATGACTATTGGGCCACACTGTACATAAGTTTTTTGAACTGAAAATGCCGAGATAATAATTGAAATAAAGAGATAATAATAATTTTAGATGGTCCGATGACTATTGGGCCACATTGCACCTACATTTTTTTTAAACTGAAAATGCCGAAATTGGTTTTTATGATCTCTATAATTGAGATATTTCTAGAAAATATTTTTAAAAAGGTAACTTTAAACTTCATTCTAATTCATGATAGTCCCAGCCTCATTTAACCCTCAAAATGGTTTTTAGGAGATATCTCGTGCATCAAGATGTGGTCAGTTTTCTTCTTATGACTAGATATCTCGTCCATAAAGATGTGGTCAGGTTTGCTAATGAAGAAATACCTCTGGTAGAGACAACCACCAGGATGTCTTTTTTTCATTTATATCCACTTGAAAAAGCACAAGTGATAAATGTGCAGCATCTAAATTAAGGTCTGTCTTAACATAGAGACTGACCACATAAATATGTACCACGATGAAATGAAAGAAAAATATTCAAGAGTATCAAAAGAATCGCCGATTCTTTTAATGAGTGCTTAATACTTAAAAATTTAAGATAATATGACTGCTTAAAAAGTATATAAACGACTATAATTTTGGAATTTTTTAAAACTTGAAAATCTCTCTCCTGCAAATTTCGAAAAGTGGATTATCGTTACGTTCGAAGCCCTTCCAATGAATCTATACATATAATTCTCGTACGTAGCACTCAAAAAAGACGGGGTTTTTTTCGCGTTTTGGCAACACTGTACGATTATTTGTTTGCCTCGCGCCTCAATTAAATTTATAACTCGGATAAAATTTTATAAAAATTTAATCGGATAAAATTTTATTTAAGAAAAATGAATATTAGTCGAGCTGTTGCAGCTTACAAACGATATGCTGGGTATTAGGAATGCGACATCGAAGTCGATATTTTCAAAACATCGATGTTTTTGAAAAAACATCGATGTATTCAAGTCGATGTTTTGGTAACATTGATGTTTATACTTGTCGATGTTTTTCCGCTGTCGATGTTTTAATTTTAAATGAAAAAAGTACCGTTATAAAAATTTTAAAAATAACCAAGTAGCATAATTTTTATACTCAGCAAATTGAACATAATTTTAGACCAAAGTGGCCAAGGGTGAAGGGTCTGAAAAGTAGGGATGTGACATCAATGTCGATGTTTTCAAAACATTGATGTTTTATAAAAACATCGATGTATTGGAACTGATGTCGCATCACTAGTTGCTAAACCAGTTTTAATAAATATTGGAAAGAGTTTAAATACACTGAATTTTAAAAACATCGATGGTTTGGGGGCGATGTATTATCAACATCGATGTTTTAATTTTGAACATCGAGGTTTTGCTGTCGATGTCACATCACTAGTTGCTAAACCAGTATAAGAAATGGGGAAAAAAGTTTAAACGCACTGAATTTTAAAAACATCGATAGTTTGGGGGCGATGCACTATCAACTTCGATGTTTTGCTGTCGATGTCGCATCCCTACTGGGTATTCGATTTCCAAAGCAGCGCTCACATCAAAATTTGCTCAAAGTTTTCATTTGAATTCCAAATTGTCCTAGTTCTGATTCCAGAGGTACTGTATAATTTTTCTGAAGTACAACATATTTATATTTGAAAAATATTATTTCTGGAATATATTTTGTAAATAATGTCTTCATTGATGCGAGCGAAGCGAGCAAGGTTCGTGCAGCAAACCAATGAGGATTGCTAAGCAATCCTCCGGGGGTTGACGAGCGTCAGCGAGCAGGAGGAGGGCCCCCTCGCTCATCTCTCGCTATCAAGAGATATCTCGCTATATCAAGATCTGCTAATGTCGAGATACTTCGACGAGACAACCACCACGATTGTTAAACATTGCTAGTAAAAATATATTTCTTCCCGGGGGTACATTTTTACAGCTTCTTTGGAAGAAAAACTATGACAGCTCTATATAAGAATCCACATTACTATTAGATAGTGCACAACATTCAACGGAATTCAAATAAACTCTCAACATATTGATGTATGCATAGTTACAATCTATTGAAACATCTCTGAATCAAGAAATCGAGATAAAGTGTGTTATGTCTTGGAGAGATTTACTTCCAGAGTCCAATTTACATATCAAACCAATTGCAGTTTAATGTAGTTTTATTTCGTGAGAAGATATCTAAGAACAACGTTACTTCGAATGATATGAATTGCAAATTTTTCTGGAAGACACTTGCGTGGGTTATCGTATGCCTCGTCCAATCTAACGACCTAAATATAATTTCTGTAACTGAATAAAAATTCGAGACTCACATCGAAACTACAAATGTGCTTTTTTGCTTTTGAGATTCGTAAATCAATCAAATTTTGTATTCCAGATTTGGAGTTTCAACTAGTTTGCGTGCTTTGCAATACATTTTTATGATTTATTTATTCAAAAAGGTGTTTCTTTTCAAGCACCATTTCATGGATTATGATACAAAAATTTTCATCATATACCGTAAAAAATTGATTGAATTCATCCTTCCTATACTTTTTGAAAGCAAGTCTTCTATTAGAAACATCGAAGACAGTGACATGAAATTTTATTTTGAAAACTTAATGCCCATGATCGAAATTTATGTGATTTGTTTAATAAAGAGTATTAAAATTATTAAATTATATATATATATATATATATATATATACAGAATTGTTTTGTTGCATATTGTTGGTGCATGTAGAATTAATATAAGCTTAATATTAATTATTTAATCAATTAAAAAATTATCAATATTAATATAAATGTTACAAAATCATAAATATTAATATTAATATTGAAAAATCATAAATATTAATATTAATGTTACAAAATCATAAACATTAATATTAATGTTACAAAATCATAAATATGTAGTATAAAATTTTTAGTAACATCACAAATTTTTCATTATTTTTTAAATAAATTTAATTTCAAAAGATGTTTTAATTGTTTTAACAATTTCTGCATTTAGACTTTGAACTAAAATTGAAGCAAACTATGTGATACATAGCACGCAGAATCCATTGTTCATTGAAAAGGTGGATTGTTAGCTTTAAAAAAATTTTAATTTATATATATAAATAGATAGATAGATACATTACACAAAAGGAAATCAATTTCGTTTAATTTGCAAAAATAGTCTATTCGTTTTTCCAAATATGTTCGTATTTTAAAGCTTTTTTCTTCAGAAACCACAAAATTTAAGTATCCTCTAGACACATTAATTTCAGTTATAGATTTTTTCGCAGTTAAATTTGATTAACTTTCAGGATTCATAACTGAGTATTTTATTTATACATAAAAATCTGAAAGATAATGTTTTTTGGGGAACATAAAATGATATTCCATGCATTCAACCTAACGTTTAATCCATATCATAATTGAAGAGAGTGTGCAAGATTGGAATTCTAATAGCCAGTATAATAATGGTAAATCATTAGTTTGAAATCTTAATTTTTGAGACAACTACCTTCAATGAATTAATTGAAAGTTCTGAAATACTGCTTCTTCCCATGATGAATAGTGTCGCCATCTGTGCAATTGAAATCAACAAAATTGTTATATAGATCTTGTAGGTTTTTTTCGTCAACTTCAAGAGTTTACATAGTGAAAAATAATGAGCCATAATTTCATAAACTAAGTTTGGTCTCCATTACTTTGAGAAAACTAATTGTCTAATTGCGTAAACAAAGAGTCTACAAATAATGAGCCATTATTTCATAAACAATGTTAGGTCTTCATTACGTTGGGAAAACTAAGAGCCATGCTATGACACTTAGTTTTCTTAGATTTATAAACACCAACTTCAAGATTATTACATTGAAAAATAATGAGCCCTAATTTCATAAACTAAGTTTTGTCTTTATTACGTTTAACAACTAAGTCGTATACTATATGACACTTAGAGTTTGTTAGATTTTTAAATATGCAACGTTCCGTAGTATAGGGCCTTTCTTCAAATTTCTCTTTCAATAATGAAGTAGCATATGTAGATGTCAGTATAGCAAGGTATAATTGGATTAACCTTTTGGCTACGGCTATAGATATAACTGGCGTGATTCTTATAACTTTCAAGGTACAACTCCTGTACCAGCCATAGTCTAAATTATTTCTTGGCTCGATCAAGGTACAACTGCTGCACCGACCCTCGTCTAAAGTTTAACAACCCAAAGCATCTCATCAGATTTTTACGCACAGGAAATATACCTTCTCCAATAGTATTCATAGTTCTTTATCGATAGATAAATATAAATCAATACACAAAAACGTATAACGCTTGTAATGTACACTCTATAACAAAAAAAATCGACGCACCAAGAAGGAATCATTCGATTGCTTTGAAATTTCGTATGCAAAAATGTTTTGACCAAATATGCAAATGATTAAAATTTGGTGTCCAATGAATGAATAGTGCGATCTCCAGCGCATCGGAACTGCGCATCCAGCAGTTGTATATTATGAGTTGCTCTTGAACTGTTGTTAAAATTTTCTGCTGCATTGCGATTTAGGATATATTTCAACGACTGAAAAAATGCCTCGCTGCAGAATTCGAGCTCAGTACGAGCAACTTTCAGAGTTTGAAAGAGGTCGTATCATTGGATTGAAAGAGGCAGGTTGGGCAAATCGGAGAATCGCTCGTCATGTGAGTCGAAGCGATGCGGCGATTAGAAGATGCTGGCAAGAGTCGGTGGACAATGGCAGATTTCAGCGTCATGATGGTAGCGGTCGACGAAGGGCGACAACCGATCGCGAGGACAGAGTGATTGTCAGATCAGCTGTCACAGCGCCTGATTCATCGCTATCAGCCATCAGTCGTGCGACCCACACACGAGTGTCCACCATGACCATTCACAGACGGCTGAGAGAGCGAAATCTACGCTCGTACCGACCGTTACGCCACCTGCCACTCACGCCTGCACACTGTCGAGTCAGATTACAGTGGTGCTTGGCTCGATCAGGCTGGAATGATGCTGACTGGGGACGTATAGTCTTTAGCGACGAATCCCGCTTCCAACTGTGTCCTGACGACCATCGAAGACGTGTCTGGAGACGCCCAGGGCAGCGTGCCGATCCTGCTTTCACTATTGCACGCCACACGGGCCCTCAACAAGGAACTATGGTCTGGGGTGCCATTTCCCTTGATAGACGGACCCCTTTGATCTTCATTAGAGGTACACTTACCGCACAGCGGTACGTTGACGACATTCTGAGACCGGTTTTGCTACCGTTCCTTTCGCAGTACCCTGGGCTTATTTTTCAGCAAGACAATGCCAGACCACATACGGCACGTGTTGCTATGAACTGTCTTCAAGCTTGTCAAACACTTCCTTGGCCAGCCAGATCACCATATCTCTCTCCCATCAAACATGTCTGGGATATGATGGGAAGGCGACTGTATCCGGTAAGGAATGTTGATGACATAGTCCGACAATTGGAGCAAATTTGACAAGAAATACCGCAGGAGACCATCCGGGAGCTTTTTCTGTCTATGCCACGCCGTGTGGCAGCTTGCATCCAGGCTAGAGGCGGGTCAACGCCTTATTTAGCTCGTTACTGTAACTCTGAAATAAATCGTTCAATTGTTCTGAAATTTTAATCATTTTCTATTATGTACATAATTTTCCTATCCACCAATTTTTGTCTCCATCGGACAACTCCTTCTTGGTGCGTCAATTTTTTGTTATAGAGTGTATTACAAAATTTAAATCACTCTTTTCGTGATAAAATGTAACACATTCTTTATTCATCTTTTAAACTCCAAGTGATTTCGACAAGATATATTGCCATCAAGATATTGCCAATTTTTTTTATTATGACTAGATCGAGATCTGGTCAATTTTTTTCTAGTGACGAGACATCTGTTTCATAAAGATCTAGTTAGTTTTGCTAATTGCGACATACCTCGCGTATATATTGATACTTATGGATCTAATTACTTAAGATATTTATTGATCTAATTAACCCTAATGTAGCAGTAGGGTTACGTAGAGTAACCTCCCTATGTCACATATATAAGCCCTCATGTAGCAGTAAGGTTATGTAGACTAACTTAACTATGTAACATAAATGACATATTGGGAATAAATCTAGAACTATCTATTCGGAATATCTCTTTCCGTCCAGATGGTTTTTGAGGGAAGCCCGACGGCCTCTTTAACCCTCCAAGTGGTTTCGACGAGGTATCAAAACGTGACCAATTTTGATAATGATGGGATATGTCGTCATCAAGAAAATTGCCATTTTTTTGACGATGATATCGAGGTCAGTTTTCCTAATGACGAGATACTTTATCGATACGACCATCAGGGGTTAATTAACCCTCAGCCTAAAAGGGTCCCCCAGCGTCAAGTAAAGGGGAAAAGAGAGGAACAATTTCAAGATCTCGAACTGAGCAGAAGTGTTTTTGGCCCACGTTGGGGACCGGCCATTTAAGTGTATTCGAATTTTATACCTTTTCCGCGTGAACCAGGGACACAAAATTCTGAATTAATTGTGTAATAGTGTACATTTGTGCTAAATTACTACTTTACTATTATTTTGACCGTATCGTCGATTTTTGGCATACCACTTGGCCCACCATGTTGCAATGGATTTCAGTTCAATAGCACGGATCAGTTCTAGGCACATTTCACCCTTAATTTTCTGTAAAAATAAAAGCCAATAAATGATTTTTAAGTTCTCAAAGGTGTGGGGGGGGAGGGGGGGGGGGAGGAAACTTAATTCTAAACCTAATTTAAGTATAAAGGAATTTGGGTTAGGCACCTTTATGTTTTTCGATAGTTACTTAGTATTTGTTATGATTCAAACATAAAATATTTTTACGTGTAGTAAAATGATAAAATAAAATAATTTCTAGTTAGCTCAGAGCAGAAACTCATTAACTCATACTTCGTACCCTTAATACTTATTTTCAAGATAGTACATTTTACATATTGCTATCTGTTATATATAGTATAAAATACACTACCTTACAATAATGAGCCGGACAGCAATTTGTGACGGTGAAAGGGAATGAATACATGCTTTAATAGGGGGATGGTCCCCACTTGCTGCAATTACACTAGCAACCCTTCTGGGCATACTTTCAACAAGGTTTTGATACACAGCTATGGGTATTTGTGTCCATTCAAGCTGCAAGAATGTCGCCTGCTCAGCTGTAGATTTCGAACGTGGTTTCCGGGTCCGTAAGCGTCGTTCTAACTCGTCTCGTAAATGTCTATGGGGTTTAGGTCGGGACCCTGGGCAGGCCAGGGAAGACATTTGACATCCATGACTTGATACCACTGTTTGACAGAGGCTGGAACCTGACGTGAGTCGTCCTGGAAGTAACATTCGTCCATTCCATAAACTTGCCAAAGCGTAGGAAGAACTTGATTGTCCAAAATGTTCATGTAGGCGTCGGCGTTCAATTTACCAAGAACACCATACAAAGGTCCCAGGTAATACCACGAAAAACACCTCCAAACAAGTAGTTGGATTTTATTCAAATCCACTGGCGACCGGTCCATTATTGTAGGGTAATGTATACTATACCCTATAGTTTTTACCCTACAATATTATATATACATACCGTTATACCGTATATCGATATGCTATGCAACATCGTGGTTCCACAACTGCAGCAACGAGGATGTCTTGATTCGACGACCTTCATTCAGGATGGTGCACTACCCCATATAGTGCTTAATGCACAGCGTTTGTTGCGGGAACATTTATCTGACAGCAGAATCATTAGTCGTGCGTTTCTTACTGTATGGCCACCGAGATCACCCGATCTCAATCCTTGTGAATTTTGGCTGTGGGGATTTCTTAAGAGCGTTGTGTATCAAGGACATGTCCCCGATATCTCAACGTTGAAAGATCGAATAACTTTACACGTGAGACAAATCACTTCTGACATGTTGAGAGTTGCCGTGGAAAACGTTGTGCAACTCTTGAAGTCTTTAGAACATCACAATGGTGGTCATGTTGAACTTCATTTGTAATAAACAATAAACATTGTCATGCATTGTTAACAAAATTGATGCGTACTGTCTCATTTGGCACATTTACTTATTCACACCAGTATACTTTGCAGCGAAAGTTACTACACACCCATACTTATATGACCTAGATACGTTCAGGAAAAGTTGGCCGGAAATCGAAAAGCAGTATAACGAATCAATATTTTGATTCAAACCCATACAAATTCAATTGGACATCCTCCAATTTTTTATAAAATTAATATAGAGAGATAATATAATTTTTAATTCATAAATCATTTTATTCTTTTTATTTCCCATAAAAATGCTTACATAAAAATAAAAGTACAAAACAATGTAATAATAAACATCCTTGTGACTGTAAACAGAAATTCAAAAAATAAACGTATACTAAATTAAAAAACAAAAGAAATATGCACATATGCATACATATAATAAAAAACTAGCGTGACAAATTTTCGGCTTCTTTTTATTTTTATCAGTATCAATCTCTAAATTCAATGAACGTTTCGGTGGAATTTTTTCCTAAAAAGGGACGATTATATTTTAAAAAATTAATGAATTATTTAAATATGTATCGAAAATACAGTCCTTCTAAAACATACGTACCTAATATGTTTACAATTCACCAATTAATACAAACAGAAACAAAGCCCAACCAGAAAACAAACAAGAATAACACTACACTGAAGCGACAACGCAGTAAACAGATGGCAATGTTGTGCCAAAGATTCCTCATATTTTCATGAAGAAAAATCTATCAGTGCCCCCTAAAGAGGGAAGCTGAAACTAAACAAAAGAACGCTAACAGTTTGTACAGCATTTCTTTGGCCGTATAACGAAACATTGTGGGCCGTAAATCTTAAAAGTGCCATAAATAAAAAAGGCCTTTATAGCCAAATACCATCTAAAGAGCGGCCGTATAGCGAGGTAGAGATATACTTTCATTCATCATTCGTACTAATTTGCAGAGCCAAAATATTCCCTGGAGGCGACATTTAGAACTAATTTTTTTATTAATCGAAATCCCATGTTCCACTGTATACGCCCACCAAATTGTATTACGTTTCGTCCAATACATTACTCGCTAGAGGACTCTGAACACCTCAAGTTAATTTATGATCCCCTGGTACATATAAAATTATCAAAATGTTTGCATAATTTTTATATTTTGACCTAAAACTATTCTATAGACTTTAAGCAGCTGTACGGTAAATATTTCTTTTGTCAGTTAATGAGTTTTTGCTCTAAGACATTGATGTTTTGTGTTTCTCACTCCTACTAATGAATAACACCTTATGCAGCCTTGCTTTATTACGATTCAAACATTAAAATTTGTACAATTGGCAAAATATAATATACAATTTTTATTATCGCCGGCTTTGAGCAGAAATTCAGAAACTGATATTTTTTGAAGACAGTAAATACTTATTTCATGATGTTTCACAATACGTTAAAATTATTTCTGTATTTATAATTATTATAATTTTTATTATTTTTTTTGCCTAAAAATTATATTAATTATAAATACATTTATATAATTTTTATTTTTTTTGCCTTTTTTGCTTCAAGCATTTGTACAACAGAATTTTTCTTTTCAGTTTATGAGTTTCTGTTCTAAGTCGGCGATGTTTGGTTGTGTCTCTCTTTCACTAATGAATAAAATCTTCCTTGCCTCTTAGTAATAAACATCTGCCTAACTGATAAGTATCTCTTCCTAAATACCAAAAATTTCGATATCTGCGAACAAGATTAAGTACAACGCGGTGGGTGTACTTATCAAAATATTATTTTAAGACGAATTTACAAAAGAATCTTCAGAAAGAATCACCAACATTTAGTCTTTTTATAAAAGTGTTTAAATGTTAAGAGTTCATTACGAGAATGAGATAATGGATAAAATCACTGTAACGGCATAAATATTTAATATTCTCCTTGTGCTTTTTTTATTAATTGTTAGCTATCCTTACTCATGTGACTAAATTTCCTACTCTACGGTATTTGAAAATCTACTCACACAATCGCAAACGGTTAATTAAAAATAAGTTATTCAAAAGATTAAATGCATAGCTTATGAAGCATATTTAAAACCTTTTAGAAAATCCCTTTCATCAGGAGCTTCTCAAGGACTTTTACAGACAAGTGGATTAAAATTTATGTACGCTAGTGTTAGTAAACACAGTAAACTAGTTACTATCTTTATCGTACTTGTTATTAGTTCAAATTGTGTACTTTGTATAGTTATAAGTATTAGTACTAAGTATTCAAAAATTTATTTTAAATTTATACGTGATTTAACCCTCCTGGTTGTTGTTTTTATCTTATCATCAGTATACTTGATCATATCTTGGTGAAGGACGAGACATCTCGTCCATAAAAGAAAACTAATCAGATCTTGGTATCGTCATCATCAAAAAATCATCAATATCTTGGAGACGAGATATCTCGCCATTAGTAAGTTTGGTCAGATCTTGATGAACGAGACATCTCGTCATTTGAAGAAAACTAATCAGATCTTGGTATTGTCATCATCAAAAAATCATCAATATCTTGGTGACGAGATATCTCGCCATTAGTAAGATTGGTCAGATCTTGATGAACGAGCCATCTGGTCATTAGAAGAAAACTAATCAGATCTTGGTATCGTCATCATCAAAAAATCCTCAATATCTTGGAGACGAGATATATAGCCGTTAGTAAGATTGGTCAGATCTTGATAGACAAGATGTCTCGTCATTAGATGAAAACTAATCAGATCTTGGTCTAGCATCATCAAAAAATCGTCAATACCTTGGAGACGAGATATCTCGTCATTAGTAAGATTGGTCAGATCTTGATAGACAAGATGTCTCGTCATTAGATGAAAACTAATCAGATCTTGGTCTAGTCATCATCAAAAAATTATCAATACCTTGGAAACGATATATCTCGCCATTAGTAAGATTGGTCAGATCTTGATGAACAAGACATCTAGTCATTAGAAAAAAAGTAATCAGATCTTGGTCTCGTCATCATCAAAAAATTATCGAGACGAGATACGAGGCGTTGAGCGCCAGAACGGACCATCCACAATTTTTTATTTTTCTAGGTGAAGGCTATTTCCACCCCGTTTTGTTAAAACCATTCATGCCAGAACTGACCAAATATGGTTTATATAAAGATATATAATTTTAATTTTTCATATTCAAATGTATTATTAAAAATATATTTGAGTTACGAGTTCCTCGAGTTCGTTTTGGCGCTCAACACCTCATATCTCGTCATTAGTGAGATTAGTCAGATCTTGTTGGACGAGATATCTAGTTGAAACCACTAGGAGGGTTAAGGTATACATGGATTCAAACATAAAATCAAAGGGGAAACATCTTCTTTTCGTGTTGGTGGTTGTTTCGAAGCTGTATCTCATCATTAAAAAAAACTGAACACATCCTTGTCTCATCAATTAGAAGAAAACTGACCAGATCTTGATCTTGTCATCATAAAAAAATCGGCGATATTTGGATGACGTGATACCTTGTCGAAACCACTTGGAGGGTTAAAGGCTATGAGATGGATTTTGTGTGTAAACTAATCAGACGGAAGTTGGGAACTTCACTCACCACCTGTTGAGTAAGGCTCCGACTAGAAGGAAATCGGCCTTAAATCAGTCGATTTTCGAATATGTATGAAAGCAAGTTAGAAGCCTGCAATAAGAAAACGCGTGATTTTACCCCTGCCAACTCGTTATCAATGCTATTGATTTAGGCACCGAACGATACACTAAGAACCAGAATCTGCGCTAAGGATGCCGATTGTTGGAGTGATTCGTTTACGTTGCAGCTAGTCCCCTAATTTAACTTAGACTCGTTCTAAATCAGGTGACTTATATTACTTCTCCCTTGAACCGTGCTATAATCCACGTAATTTCGTATGTTGTGTTGAATAATTAACTATCTATATTAAATCAGAATTCATGTTTGCACTTTTCTTTACCAAATTCTAGTATCATTATCGTTATTTTTCGATCACGTTTCAATTACTTTTCATGTGTTTATGTATTCAGTATATAAAGTTAAGTATTTAAAAACATTTTTTATCAATGTAAATACGTTATTTACTTCTAAATAAACAAATTAATTAAGAAGGTTTGTTGAAGAAATTTTTCCAATTATTGTTTCAACTCTGGTTTGCCATTTATTCGATTTTGTAAATGTGAGTATGAGTTGCGTATCATTCCACTATCAACCCAAGTCATATGTTTTTCAAGGTCATCGCATCATCCTGTTATCCACCACTGATTATCCCTACTATGATCTCAAACAACGACTTTAGTTTCATTTTAAGATCCCTGCCTTCCTTAAAGACTGAACCTGAAGTTTTAAAATACATTTTAGACGATCACTCCATCAAATCTAACTGTTTTTGGTGCTATGAGGTATCAGATACACATATCCTCATCATGATACAGCTGCTAAGACTCCAAGTCGTTTCGACGAGATATCTCGTCCACCGAGATCTGGTAAATTTTGTTAATTACGAGATACCTCGTCAAGTCAGGTCAGTTTTGATCGAGTCGAGATAAAACTGCCCTGTTACTCCAATGGGAAATAAAAATGCGAAAAGGAAAAACAAATTGTCTCGTAACTAGATCTGGTAACAAGTTGAAAGAAGTTTTTGCATTAGACCACTACAGACTAGTTTCCGATATGAAGATAAACCACCAGGAGGATTAATCTTAAATTAACAGAGTAAGATTATAACTTATGGCTGCTAAGACTCCAAGTCGTTTCGACGAGATATCTCGTCCACCGAAATCCGGTCAATTTTGTTAATTACGAGATATCTCGTCAAGTCAGGTCAGTTTTGATAGAGTCGAGATAAAACTGCCCTGTTACTCCAAGGGGAAATAAAAATGCGAAAAGGAAAAACAAATTGTCTCGTAACTAGATCTGGTAACAAGTTGTAAGAGGTTTTTGCATCAGACCACTACAGACTAGTTTCCGACATGAAGATAAACCACCAGGAGGATTAATCTTAAATTAACACAGAGAGAGAGAGAGAGAGTAACATTATAACTTATAGCTGCTAAGACTCCAAGTAGTTTCGACGAGATATCTAGTCCACCGAGATCCGGTCAATTTTGTTAATTACGAGATATCTCGCCAAGTCAGGTCAGTTTTGATAGAGTCGAGATTAAACTACCCTGTTACTCCAAGGGGAAATAAAAATGCGAGAAGGAAAAACAAATTGATCTAGTAACTAGATCTGGTAACAAGTTGAAAGAGATTTTTGCATCAGACCACTACAGACTAGTTTCCGACATGAAGATAAACCACCAGGAGGATTAATCTTAAATTAACAGAGAGAGAGAGAGAGAGAGTTTTAGAGAACTCTTTCGAAATAACGCGACAATGCAGACTTGCCTGTCTTCTGGTAATGGCTTAGGTTCTTTGGATCTGTGTTAAATGTCTTAACAAAAATTTTAAAAAATACGTTCTCTATCAGCCAGATGTGGACAAATGTCTGAGAAATGAAATTTTGTATAGTTGACAACATCCATACACTCATGATTCATGTGCTGCTGCTCTAATGAAAAATGTGCATTGTGAATTATTATTATATTATCTCTCAATACAATTTACTTTCAGTGAGGCCCTCATGGCTACATTTCCTTTAGGTGTCTACAGTCTTTACGACCCTAGATACCCAAGTAATGTTTTCTTTACCCATGGGGTTTACTGTCTTCAGTAAACATGGGAGTTGCGCTAAATAGAGAGACAAGTGATCCTTTTCTGCTTTTATCCCATTCAATCCCTCTTTTTCTCTTCCACGAATTATTTTTAACTGAAGTCATCTGTGGTGTGTTTTGGGCAGTTTTTCCAAATGTGGCCCTTGCTCCATAAAACCTCAAAACCTCCAACCAACCTTTCGGTGAGTCCGCACCTAGTGGCATTTATACCAATGAAAGGGACGACTTTCTCTTCCTCTGGTGAAGATAGATTCTTAGATCCTACAACGACCCTTTTCTGAACTTAAGGTTTTACTCACCGGTCGGTTTACCTTAATCTTTGAAGTTGGAATCGCTGCCATTGTCATAGCTATCCAACAGCAGGTTGGTTTGTTCTGGGTTTTAGGGTCATACTGGACCAAGCTTCGTAAGACAACATCAAGCGATTGTGAAAAGAAAGTAAAAATAGGTGGTACAGCTGCAGTCTACGTTTATAGCGGTGGCAACGACCTTAGCGGGTTTTTTTTTTTTTTTTTGGCGCACTTCTGAAGTCGACAGGGCAAGACTAATTTCAAAAATCTTTTTCTTTCACAAATATTTTTCTTTTTACAACGGAAAATGAAAGCTTCAAAACACATTTGAGAAAGTTTTGAAAAATATTTTTTTTAAACGTTCACAAAAAGTAATAAGCTTATACTGAAATTTTTTTTTATAATAGACAGTGATTAGTTTTAACGGAATGCAAGAAATAATACAACCTGATACGTCAGAGCTTTACCGTGAAAAAAATTGTAATAAAAGAAAATTCCACAACTGGCAAAAAAGCATTAAATGGACCAATGATATCAAAGAAAAAAAATTTAAAGAACCAATGCAATCAAATGATATTTTAAAATTTAAATAACCGATACAATCAAAGGAATTTTTTTAAATTAAAATAACCAATGGAATCAAAGAAAAAATTTCAAACGAACTAATGAAATCATACAACTTAAAAGGATTTTGAAAGAAATTTCTACAATAAACAAAATGAAATTTTAAACTTTCCTTTAGTAGGAGGTTGCCATGAAAACCGCAATAACCGTAAATACATATGGGTTGCCTTAACCCACCATAACTTGCAAATTGAAGTGCGCCAAAAAAGGCCGTTACCACCGCTGTAAACGTAGACTGCAGCTGTACCAAAAAATGAAAAGAAAGGTCATCCTGGGGTCGAACCCCAATGTTTACCAATAAACCCATCGGAAAATAATAAACCATTAGGGTACCTCGAGTTCATTACGTCCGTCAACACCTAAATTACGCCCTGAGGGGTCTTTCACGACAGGATTTGTCCAATAAAAAGTCACCCAAATCAGATTGTAGGAACTTTCACAAATTAGTCATTGGGACATCCCAGTGTTTTGCGTGTCAATTAATGTTAAAGAGCCGTACAAGAGCAATTTTGTTACTGTGGGTACCCGCACATTGCGGCATCCTTGTCAGTGTAAAAGTTGCCTTTCTCGCCAAAAAAGATGCCTCCAGAGACCCTCTAGATCAGGGGTTCTCAAGCTTTTAGTAACTGCGTACCACTTGAAATTTTTAGAAATTTTTGGCGTGCCACCAGTTTTATATTTTTTTAGAAACATATATCTAATGTCAGAAAAGTGCCCAATGGCTTGCTTTAATTTAATTAAAATACCAAGAGAGCTTCATATTTTATGATTAATACACTTGTATTTCGTATTAATGATGTTTTAATAAAGGAAAAAAATAAAACGATAATTGAAAATTACAGTTTTATTTTTTACTCACAGGTCTAAAATCAAATAATTTTAAATAATTCGTACAAACTAAGCAATCAAATATTAACATAATCATAAACCAATTTTTAGTGCGAAATTTGTTGTTAGTCTTTTATTAAAATATAAATATCAGGAGTAATGAGCTTAACTTCACTCTTACGGCTTTCGTAGAATATTTAAGTCGCTTGTATCATCCTTGCTTACCACAAGTGGTACGCGTACCACCGGTTGCGAATCCCTGCTCTAGATCACAGTAGCCTATCATCCGTCAGGGTTAATAACATTCAAGAAACTAAAGGACCTTGAACCTAGAGTGGTTTCGACGCGATATCTCGATGACGAGATATCTCGTCATCACGATTTGGTCAGTTTTACTTATGACAAGATGCCTCGTCGAAACAACCACCAGGAGGGTTGTTTGAATCAGTTTTTTTAACCACAGGGCCGTGGAACGATACCGAACCGTTGCAACGATTCTTTCGAATCGTTGAAGAGGTTCTGGAGTTTGCCATTTTTCTTTTTTAAGCATTACTTATGAGTTAATTTTTTATGGTGAAAATTTTCTGAGGAGAATAGTTTTCGTGAATGTGTCGTTGGGTAAGTAGGTAGTTAATTTACGTCACACTGGAGCAACACAGCTGGCTATTGGCAACGATCCTGGATCCATCTCGAAGGGAAAGATCTAAGGGAAATACCTCGTAAATTTTGAACCACGGTCAGAGGACGAGAACATCACCTGAGCTGGCTCCCCACTCACCAAGCTTCCACACCTCTCCAACGTGAGGATATTTAAGGTCATGACATATTTAACGTGTACCAGCCCCGGCGTAGACGAAGGTCTTGGACTGAACCGAATTTGGTCTTGGAGGAACCGTTTATAATTTTCTGAATATCTCCTTCGGCTATGATTTAATTTAATCTTAGAATTAATAAGCTCCGGACATCAGACAGCAACATGCTCACTAGCACAACTGGTCTCCTGGGCCCTCGTAAATGTCGCATTTATTCTTCGTTATTGTCTTTGCTTTTTTTGCTTTCACTTCCTAAAACGAAACAGAGGAACCGTTTATAATTTTCTGAATGTCTCCTTTGGCTATGATTTAATTTGATCTTATAATTAATGAGCTCCGGACATCAGACACCAACATGCTCACTAGCATAACTAAACCTCAAAAATTCATTTCCAGTGAAAGAAATTAACCTTAACTTTTTCAATAACTTGTAACTGTTATGTTAAAGGTGCCGCGTGTTTAAATTCAAAATATTAAGTAGTGGTGTAACAAGTGTTTAGAATTGAGAGTTTCGTGCAGTTTTCTCTATTAAATTGCATACTTTACATACATAAATAGTTCGCGTGCGCATGGAATAATAAGTTTTTCGCCGATAAGTTGACTTCCTTAACTTAGCTGACTTTTATGGTGTGTTGAGAATGAATAAATATTTTTCTCACTAACTTATTTTTCTCCATTCACGAACATTATTAAAATCATTTAATGATACAGTAATCAATTTTGCTCTGAACAATATTATACATTTTTGTTGATCAAAATGGACTATGTTAATAGAATTAGCATACATTAATTTAATGTTGCCTGGGGAAATTACAATTTGCAACAAGATTTCATTAGTCCAGTGATTCATAGCTACTTTAAATGTAACTTATATTCGTCACAACAAATGTAACGTGCTTCTGCCTCATATACACGACGATCTTTGGTTGTATCTTGTTTCGAACTCGCAACCCTCTGGTTGCTAATCTGCTAATCTTCCCAGCCCAAATAAATAACGAGGAGGGTTAAAGTGTTTAAGATTACGCTTATGCTTTTAATGCCTAAAGTGTCAATATTGGCAGTTTTGTGTAAATGAACATTTTACTAACTTCTTGTATTTTTGCCATGCTTTATGTCTAGTGTAATACCTTACGTGTATCATATATCGCCTTTAAGGAATAATATCACTGTCATCTCTAATATTATAAAAGGAAGTGTTTGTTTGTCTGTTTGGGGTCGCAAAATCCTGACGATTCTATGGCACTTGCAGCGATGAGATTTGGCACACAGGTAGTCCGAATTTTTTTGCAATTTTAAAATTCAATCTAGAAGATTTTTAAATGAATTTAATAGTTTTATTCTCTACCTGCTTCTTCATTCGGAAGAAAGAAGAATAACCCCAATCTTGAATTTTATACCAACGTGACCTTGGAACCATGGCAACTGTATACAAATGAATCGTAGAAAATTTTGAAACCCTTGATGGCAGCTGTATACAGAGCCGGAATGGACTATTTTGAAAGTGAAAAAACCCAGATATGGGAAAGAGGTAGAAAACTCCGGTTTGCGGATGGCAACTGTATACACCGTGTAAGATTGTTATTCGGAATTCTGGACACATTTTTCAAAAGTATATTATTTCACGAACGCTGTGGAAAACACACACACACCGTAATAGAGCATTATTTCCTTCATGCTAAAACATGTGTGTTTTCATGTATGAAGATATCTTGGTTATACAGCTGCCATCAAGGGTATCAAATGTGTATACAGGTGCCATCAAGGTAATACTAGTCTTAATTTTAAACCGAATACATTTTTTTATAAAATATTCTTAACAACAAAGAATATATATTTTAAATTTTATACCTTCCTACACAAAATACTTCAAACCCGAATAGGAAATCTGCGGCACCATTGTAAGACCTGTTTGAAAACACCTGTCCACAATCTTAAATCCCTGTTCAACAGAATTCGTTCATCACTTTACATTCGTTGTTTGAGCTTTTTACTCATTAAATCGTTTCTTTTCAAGCGTTGTGTAAGCTATGACTAGTTATTAATTATTTATACTAACACGAGCAAGAAAGATGCCATAGGTCGGAAGTCTTGAAAAAAAGAAACGAAAAAAGTATGGAGAAATTGACTGAATTTGCTTAAAGAAGAAGAATGTTGCTGGTGAAAAGAAACGAAAATGTTTTGGATTCATAATCTTAGACAGTTTTTTTTTTAATTCCATTCCATGCCATTCTACGTATATGTATGTGTGTTACTTGTACGGGAAAATTGCATCGAAATAAGAAATTTTTTTCCAAAACATTCTTTGGGTATTTGGAGATAATGTAACAAATTGTTTACCTATTGCAGACTACATAGATTAATTAAATACATTTCCTACAGCTATTTCACTTTCAAAAGAAACCTCGTATCAGGACATCAGTACATTGATTAAATAAAATTTCCATCGGTACATTGGCTTAAAAAGCTCAACGGTACATTGATTAAAGAAAAATATCACTATAAATTGGTCAAAGAAAACTATATTTTGTACATTGGTTAAAGAAAACTGTCATTGATATATTAGTTAAAGAAAGCTGCAATTCGTGCATTGGTTAAATAAATAAAGAAAACTATCATCAGTACATTGGTAAAAGAAAACTATGATCGGTGCATTGGATAAAGAAAACTGTGATCAGTGTATTGGTATAAGAAAATTGTCATCAGTACATTCGTTGATAAAAACTATAATCGGTAATATAGCTGAATAAGGTAAAATTTTCCTGTAAATGCAAAACAAATTTAACTAGATATTTTATCGGATATTTAAGGTTCGTTGAGACTTAGAAATATTAAAAGTAATAAAATTTTAATAGATCCATATGAGGTAATTTATCCCAATCTAGTATTAGCCGTAAATTCAAGATGGTAGACTATACCTGAATGGGGACAGCAGGTAGGTAGTTGGTTAGTGGATGGTTAATTAACGTCTAATTGGAGCAACAGAACGGGCTATTGACGATGGTTCAGAGTCCGCAGGTATTAATGAATATATTTTAACGTTTTTAAGATAAAATATAATTTTAATGTAATCAAATGCGTTTTCCATGAATGAAAAGCTTAAACATAATTCAGCAGCAATCCTATTCTGTAAAGAAACTGGTTATTGGTACATGAACTCCACTGTTAAAATCTAACGAAATAGGAGAAAGCTCAAGAGATAATTCTTTCACAGGGATTAATAACATAAAGCAAAATTCAAGAAACATAAACTTTCTTTCTAATACTTAAGACGTTTAGTAACACATACACGGATTCTTTTAGATGCTTTCAAAGACGTGGGTGGATAAAAAAATTCCGCTGCATCTTTAGGAAAACTTAAAGATGCCACAGAACTCTTTTTTAAAAATAAAATAATCATCTCACTCTGCAGTTAAAATCCAACAAGGGGAAAACAAAAAGGTAATTATATTTCAACGAAAGATTATTCATCCTACACGAATTTTAACAAACTTTAACTTTCTTCTCGACATTTAAAATCTTTGGCGAGACATACACACGCCTTTTATACGTTTCAGAAGCTCGTATGCTGATAAAAAATTACAACGGTGATGATCAAAGTCATCACCCACAGTGCAAAATGCTGAAATTCTTTTTGGTAGTGAAGCACCGCCCTCTTCTCGGCACCAGTCGTTCACGATTGGTTGTAAATAAGCGCGGGAGAAACACAAGAGTGAAGAATCCATTTTTATCTTCGGCATATCACCTCTATCCCTCTCTTCTCTCCTCATCTTCACTTTCCTAACTTCTGTCCCGACGTCTGGCGCTTCAAATACCGGTAAGTGGGAACTTTTTGTTTTGTTGTACCCTCGTGATTACGTGTTCGTGAGTTACTTTTCCACGGTGGTTTATTAAAGTAAAGTATGATTGCTGTACTTTCTTGTCTGGTGGAGAAGTCTGATGATCAGTGCTTTGTTGTACATGTTGAATATGTTTGATACGATTGATTGTAATATGAAGTTTGTGAAATTCTGTTAGTGATTTATACGTGTTTTATTGAATTTAGCTGTATAAAATTAATGATATAATTTACTATTTTTTTATCTTACGATATTTAACCGTCTACACTATTATATTCGTATTAATAGCTTTGTTCCTACCTCGTGATTACTTGGTCGTGAGTTACTTTTCCACGGTGGTTTAGTAAAGTAAAGTTCGATTGCTGTACTTTCGTGTCTGGTGGAGAAGTCTGATGATCTATGCTTAGTTGTGAGTGGTGAATGTTTCACATGATTGCAATATGAAGTTTGTGAAACTGTGTGAGTGATTTATACGTGTTTTATTGAGGTTAGCTGTATAAAATTAATGATAGAATTTATTATTTTTTTATCTTACGATATCTAACCGTCTACACTATTATATTAGTATTAATAGCTTTGTTCCTACCTCGTGATTACGTGTTCCTGAGTTAATTTTCCACGATGGTTTATTAAAGTAAAGTACGATTGCTGTACTTTCTTGTATGGTGGAGAAGTCTGATGATCAATGCTTAGTTGTGAGTGTTGAATATGTTTCACATGATTGTAATATGAAGTTCGTGAAACTGTGTGAGTGATTTATACGTGTTTTATTGAGTTTAGCTGTATAAAATTAATGATAGAATTTTTTTTTATGTTACGATATTTAAACGTCTGCACTGTTATATTCCTATTAATAGCTTTATTTATAGCTGATATGTCATTCAATATTAAGCTATAAATTTTTAAGTGGACTCCATAAGTGCTGTTCTTACGTATGCATAAAATTAGATTAATATATATTTATTACTATTACATATATAAATAAAATCAAAAGGGTATCAGTTTGCCGATATATTTTAACTATTTAGACTATTAAAGCATAATTTTTATTGATTAATATATTTTGTAAGAGCAACTCTGATTTATATTTAGTGAAAAATTCAAATACCTTAAACTTGAGTAAATAGATATTTTTTAATTTACAACACTAAAATATGTATACATGTAATAAGATAGGTATACATATATTCGTATACAGTAAACTCCCGATTATCCGAGGTCACTTTGTGACAAAATGTTGTTGAAAAAACTTCAATTTCAAATAAAAAAGAGATTTTAACACAAAACACAAAACCAATTAACTGATTTTTTTGTGAATAAGTAAATAACTAAACTTTTAAGTTCAGAAATCTAATGTTTATTAATTCATAATTGTATCCATAAGCACAATACTCTATCTGTAAATAAAAATGGTTAAAAGACATTTTCGTGTTGATTTGTATCCTTTTAAGCCATTTTGCGGATTATCCGTGGAATTCGCTTATTCGTGGTTGCCACCCCACTAAATTCCGCTGATAATCGAGAGTTTACTGTACTTTTAATTGCTGTGCTCTTTTATGAACACAATGTAAAAGTGTTTTATTTCTTATATGCAATTTATCACTTCGTATTTTCGAACTAATATGTCATTTGGCAATGTGAAATATTCTGATAATTGTGTTATCTATTTTCTGAAGTCTCATACTTATTGACTATGATTGAGTGAGAAAAATTAATTTATTAAATCCGAGTATATGAATATTTGCTTAATTTATATAGAAGATACATACAGATAATTAGATAAGTATATTTATATATTCGCATACTTTTAATTGTTGTGCTCGTTTATTAACGAAAAGTAAAAAAAAAATGTGTTTTATTGATTTTGTATAATTTTAGTAGCATTTCGTCTTTCCGGACTATACGTCATTTCACTTTGCGAAATTTTCGGATAATTGTGTTATCTATTTTCTCAAATCTACTACTTACTAACCATGATTGAGTGAGATGTTTATTTCTCAGAAACGATTATTCTATTTAATTTAAAAAACATTATTGTCATATAAATAAAAATGGAAGACCCAAGATTTCTCCACCTCCAGTAAACAAAATAATTATAATCTAATTTCTGACTTTAAGTTTAATGTTAACAAACACTGTCTTCCATTACTCAGATCGTGAAATATCTCTTATTATCGGAAGTTGCCTAGCCGCCATTTAAACGTGAAAGACAAAAATAAATGTCACTTGATTTTTTTTGTTTGAGGCCGTACAATTGCAATAGCTTAGTTAAAAGCAAAATAGCTGCCGCACGTGTGTTATAAGCGTGTGCTGTTCTGTTTTGCGTCATAGATAAATCAACGAAAATCTTCGACACGACTAAAAGCTTATTTTTTTACAGTTCACTGAACAAAATCAAAAACAAAGAAGTTGGAATATTGGATAACTATAGTCCAGGTAATTCGTTGTAATATAAACTTTTTCTTTAAAAAAATTGGTATTTAGGTGTTGGTAATCTTTAGTACGTTAAATCAAAATTATTTTTATTTACACTTTAAGAACTTTATTTGAAAATTCCAGTATTATTTACTACAATTTTACATACGTTTCCTAATATTTTCAGAAAGAGTATATAAGAAACATTTTACACTTAAATATATGTAAAATTACTATCTAAACAATCAAAAGATATAATTTTTGAAGGATTTTTATCTTAGAGTGCTTAATGTGCAGCCTTCATATAGGTTTTTTACAGACTGTATATTAAGAAAAACAAAATTAAGATGGTGATTTATAACCATCGTTTTTGTTATGAAATATATCAAAAACATTTATTTGCGTATAAAACTAGTAAAACATCAATATTAAATTGAACATTTTAAAATTAAGTATAGAAAATTACACCTGTAGGCTTTAATGGCATCAAATTTAAAAAAATAGAGATCTTTTTGCCGGTGTAGCATTTTTGTTGGTAGTAAAGGTAGCAATCGAATTAATGTAATGTCAAAAAATTTCTCTTCCGATTAAGACTTCAAAAACACTTTGAAATAGACTTATATTATCGACGACTGGTAATATTTTTATACGAAAACGATTATTCGCAGAAAATATCGAGCTGATGTTAGGCTTTAAAAAGATGAGGTACGTTGCCACTAAAAGGGTAATATGCTATTTTATGCTCTTCCTAGTTTTATCTATATTCTATGCTTTCAATGTTGCATCTATATATGATATTTAATATTTAATTAACGTCTGGAGTATTTAAAAAAAAAGCTTATTGTCTTAGATAAAGTCAGAGCCGACAAGCATAAAATTTGTCAGGATTAAAATTAAAAAAAGAGGTGAGATCTGTTTGGATTGCTTTTAAAACTTCATATATTTCCTTAGCTATTAATGTTTAGTATTTTGAGAGTTAAAATTGTTTTTTAAAGTTATTGATCACGAAGTATCTCTTAATAAGAAATATCATTTCAAAAGCCTATATTCCACTTGGAGATTCATGATGCCAACGAACTTACTTGTCATGAATAGTTAGAATGATAGCTGTAAAAAAAATCGGTTAGAGAAAAGACATTTTTGCCAACCCTCCTATTGTGTTATCTTTCTAAAACTTTACCCTGTTGTGACCTGTTTCGAACTGTTACTAACTCTGCGCAAGGAACAATTTGTTTTTCCATCTTGGATTTTTAATCCCCTTGGAGTAAAAGAGCTGTTTCGTCCCGACAAGATAGTTTGTCAATAGCAAAATTGAACCAATCTTGGATGAGATATATCATTGAAATTACTAGGAGGTTTAACAGATGTACAAAGGTACAAAAAGGGAGGTATAACAAATATTTTACACGTGAATGTTTATTCCAAATCACACACACATAATTTTCATGGAGATATGGTTCCGACCAAACGATCTAGTGGTTAAGGTGTTGGCCTCTGGATCGGAAGGTTCCTGGTTCGAAATCGGCGTCATGTGCTGTCCTTTGTTAGGGGCAATGATGGTCCTCTCACTGGGGGCCCCTTCACAAGTGACCATCACTTCCGGTCTTGTAGTGGCCAAGAATAAAGTCCAGTGCCCGCCATTGAAAAAAAAATTAATGGAGACTTTTCAAAAATGTTGGTGGATAATTGTTACGATAGAAATGTCTTGTACTTTCCTCGGAAAGTGCCTTCGATTTTGACCATTTGAAATTCTCTAGTTACTCATTTATCCCCTTACGTTACTAAAAGTTAATTTTTATAACCATATATATTTTCACGGTTTTTTAGGTTCAGTAAGAACGTATAAATTTCAAAATATTGGTTTTTAAGTAAAAACATTTCAAATTTCATTTTTCAAAATGCTCATTCAGTATCTCATTTTATTACGATTTGTATTTCACAAAAACATAGCCGGGTAGTTTTTACTTACATAAAAAAGCTTCCTTACTTAGTGGGGAAATGCATTGGGCACTATAAAAAAACAATGTGAAACTTTTGTTAAAAACGATTTTTCAATCCCTTTGAAACAACTATTTAAAATTTCCTTAAATCCTAAGGGAATATAAATGCAATTTTTTAATTGCATTTATATTCCCTTAGGATTTAAGGAAGCTAAGATATTTTAATGGTAAGCTCAAATTTAAAAAAATACTAGTCATTAATCGATATTTTGAGAAATCCGTGTGTATAGATATTTATTTTAGAGCAATAAGTATATTTTTGATACCAAAAGAGGCTCAAAGTTTTACGAATAGAGTAAAGTGATGCAGGCAAAAGCTTTTTTTAAGTACATAAGTACAATGTAGTAGCTCAAGAGAAATATGCAATAGAACAATAAGAATGCGTGGAATAATTAAAACTATATTTGTAACATCTTAGCGAAGATTAAGCATTAATGGAACAATTTGAAAAACTTGTTGAACACTTATTTCATAAAATGAAAATTGAGCTACTTATAAAATTCAAATATTTAATTAATTGATACATATTTCTTGCTTTATCTATAATTAAATCAAAACTATTTGTTTTTGTCATATGTGAAAACTATACCAACTACTTAGTGGCGAAATTTAAAAAAAAAATAGTGCGCTTAAACACATTTCCATTATTCATAAGAGGGAAATAGTTTCAAGATTTCATAAAAAAGAGAAGAAATACAATTATATTTACTCGAAATAATTTTAAAATATTTTTAACGAGATATAAAATATTTCTCTTTCCCCCTCTCCAATTTATTCTGATTTAAATATTCCATTTAATGTAGTTCTAAAATTATTTTCTTTTTAAGTTAAGTTTCTGTGGAAAAAAACAAAAGAGTGGTATAGTGCTTTTAAAAATCCGCACTTTCGAAATGTCTATAGTTAAAATTATTTCCTTCTCAAGGAATACAGAAAACTTGAATGAACACATTTCATCTCGAGCGCCTTCAATATTGAAAGGTCAATTAGAGTTTTGAAATGACCAAACTTATATATTTTACGTTTTCTATTTGTTAAAAATTCTATAACATATAATAGTTTATTTTCAGACACAAAAATGTTTTAAGCGCCTTACCCCCAGATAAGAATTTGGAACTAAAAACCTTTCCTAATGCTAAATATTTAGTCGCAAATCCAAAGCGTATGTTTTTAGGAAACATAAATTTGTTCCATATGTGGTTTAATGAGAGTAGTGAAAGTTATATATATTTTCTGTTTGTCCCATCTATATTGAACGTGATGGTTAATTTGCTCTCTTTTCTTAAAATTTCTATTATTTCCTTTTTTACTTCTTCTGAAAATTGCAAAAATTAAGTCATGGCATCATCAAATATTATTCAAGCTATAGTTAAATGAAGTAGTGTTTAGTTAACTTTATGGATGTATGATTCTATATATTGTCAGAATTGCCTTATCTTGATCAATTATTTCCTGCATTTAGAAATTTCGTAACCCTGCATCTGTAAATGTTGTTTTAGTACAAGCGCAATGTTGCTGTAAGAAAGTCGTTTTCAGGAGACCTTTTCGTTGGAGAGAGCACTTTCAAATGTAATGTAACAAAATATGTAACAAAATTCGCTGTATGTGTATATGTACGAGTAACTCAAAATTTAAAGAGATCTAAATCAAATTCTAAGAAACAGAAAAATTCAAAGCAAAATTTATAATTTTTAAATTGGGTAGATTGTATTTTTTATTGCGTATGAAAGATCCGCGAAATATTGTCAAAATATTCCCGTTATTGATCAAATGTTTATTGTGTTTAGAAATTTTGAAATTCGATATCTGGAAATGCTGTGTTTTATACAAGAGTCGTTTGTAAGAAAGCAGTTGACAGGAGATCGTTTTGGAGCATAGAGTTTTTTCATGTGTGAAGATGTAACATAAAATACGCTGATAAAAGTTTTTGACAAAACTTTAAATCGAATTCTACGAAAAGAAAAATTATTCGAAGCAAATTTCAAAATCTTAATTAAATAGATTGTATTTCCTTATTTTGTGGATATGTAAAATGAGAAATATTATCAGAATTTCCTTTAACTTAATTAGATATTCCCCGCATTTAAAAATTTCGTAATCCTGTATCTGTAAATGTTTTTGTGCAAGCACAGTTTTATAGTAAGAAATCCATATACAGGGAACCTTTGTTCCCCCATATGATTTTCCCTTTAAAAAATATGTGAGAAAATACATTTAATTTTCAATATATACTATTTTTTGCCAAGTGTATTACGTTTCAGGGAATGCAACTTTACAAAAAAATTTCAGAAGGAAATATGATCCTTAACCCTTCTTTGCATGATTTTTTCTTTATTGGTGAAATAAATCAAGTTGATATAATTCATGTTCAAAATTAAAGGAAAAATGGTT
Source organism: Metellina segmentata (assembly GCA_947359465.1). Lineage (NCBI taxonomy): Eukaryota > Metazoa > Arthropoda > Arachnida > Araneae > Tetragnathidae > Metellina > Metellina segmentata. The sequence continues at coordinate 39,242,290 of OX375884.1, forward strand.
AAAAAAATCTTAATATATATATATAGTATAAATTTAGCAAAAAACAATATGATGGTATCATGTGGTATTTTTTTAATTAAACGCAAACTTTTTCAGAAATTGCTCTAAAAATAACAGAAACACATGTTACAAACCTTTCTTTCACTCATTTTCACTTTTTTAGCAATAGAATATCAAATATAATATAAAAAAAATTAAAAACGAAATCATACGTTTATTGCAACTACAACAAACAGTGGAATGACAACTTCAAGCTCGTTTTACTGATAGTGACACTTGCTTATTTTTGACAGCTGTGTTTTTTTTATGCAATGGACATTAAAAAGGTATCCAGACGCGATCAACTTAAAGTGAACTTGTTCTTTTATATAATTTTTGGGCATTCAATGTTATGATGGAAATTTCCACCATTACGCAAAGAAGGGTTAATAAAATCATTCACAATGCTGTTTTGCGATTTAATTCCACTTGTTGATGTAAGTATTATTTTTGAAGCTAATTCTCTAAAGTACATTAAATATGTTACTCCAGGGCTCGAAATATCCGGGTGCACAGGTGCACTGTGCTCATGAAAATAAAATTGTGCACCTAATTTTTTCCAGCTAGGCACACCTGTGCACCTAATTTAAAAACTTAGGTGCACAAGGTGCACCTGTATTAAAAAATGTATTTCGAGGCCTGTGTTACTCTCTTAACGTAAAGGTTGAAATACATTAATGAAAATTAGATTTTTTACAGAAAATGACCTATTTTGTCATAGATGAACTTTATATCAACAACAACGCTGAATATGACATTTCTATGATCATTTCCAGTACTCTTACTGCAGTCGAAAACTTCATAAAAAGTATCAAAATATTTCTGTCACGTTGGGTATTTCCAATGGCGTATAAGTAAATTAGTGTCATAACTGACTCAGATATGACGAAATTTTGTCATGGAAACGTGTTATTCCCCTCACGCAAGATACAAAAGTTTTATTCTATCTCTTAAGTTGTCATAAAACGTTTCACCTTTATAGAGTGTGATGCTTCCGACAGTGTTCCTATACTCGTACAAAACATCTTAAAACACTTTTATATTTTATCTAATAAAAGCTTCAACAGTGGAGTTTCAAATTTCTTTAAACCAACACTTACTAATAGTGTTGAGCAACGTTTGTTTCAATAATAGAATTACCTTCATATAAAAAAGGTTGCATGAGTGTATAGACAATATTATATATAATATCTTCAAAGAAAAGAGGCTGTTCAGATAAGACAACCACCACTTAAGAAACAAACTTACTGTGTGGTTCGATTACCATACATTAGTTTGGATGCTGCTTTCTGAGCAACGTTTGTTTCAATAATAGAATTACCTTCATAGAAAAAAGGTTGCATGAGTGTATAGACAATATAATATCTTCCAAGAAAAGAGGCTGTTCAGATAAGACAACCACCACTTAAGAAACAAACTTACTGTGTGGTTCGATTACCATGCATTAGTTTGGATGCTGCTTTCTGAGCAACGTTTGTTTCAATAATAGAATTATCTTCATAGAAAAAAGGTTGCATGAGTGTATAGACAGTATAATATAATATCTTCCAAGAAAAGAGGCTGTTCAGATAAGACAACCACCACTTAAGAAACAAACTTACTGTGTGGTTCGATTACCATACATTAGTTTGGATGCTACTTTCTGAGCAACGTTTGTTTCAATAATAGAATTACCTTCATAGAAAAAAGGTTGCATGAGTGTATAGACAATATAATATCTTCCAAGAAAAGAGGCTGTTCAGATAAGACAACCACCACTTAAGAAATAAACTTACTGTGTGGTTCGATTACCATACATTAGTTTGGATGCTGCTTTCTGAGAAACGTTTGTTTCAATAATAGAATTACCTTCATAGAAAAAAGGTTGCATGAGTGTATAGACAATATAATATCTTCCAAGAAAAGAGGCTGTTCAGATAAGACAACCACCACTTAAGAAACAAACTTACTGTGTGGTTCGATTACCATGCATTAGTTTGGATGCTGCTTTCTGAGCAACGTTTGTTTCAATAATAGAATTATCTTCATAGAAAAAAGGTTGCATGAGTGTATAGACAGTATAATATAATATCTTCCAAGAAAAGAGGCTGTTCAGATAAGACAACCACCACTTAAGAAACAAACTTACTGTGTGGTTCGATTACCATACATTAGTTTGGATGCTACTTTCTGAGCAACGTTTGTTTCAATAATAGAATTACCTTCATAGAAAAAAGGTTGCATGAGTGTATAGACAATATAATATCTTCCAAGAAAAGAGGCTGTTCAGATAAGACAACCACCACTTAAGAAACAAACTTACTGTGTGGTTCGATTACCATGCATTAGTTTGGATGCTGCTTTCTGAGCAACGTTTGTTTCAATAATAGAATTATCTTCATAGAAAAAAGGTTGCATGAGTGTATAGACAGTATAATATAATATCTTCCAAGAAAAGAGGCTGTTCAGATAAGACAACCACCACTTAAGAAACAAACTTACTGTGTGGTTCGATTACCATACATTAGTTTGGATGCTACTTTCTGAGCAACGTTTGTTTCAATAATAGAATTACCTTCATAGAAAAAAGGTTGCATGAGTGTATAGACAATATAATATCTTCCAAGAAAAGAGGCTGTTCAGATAAGACAACCACCACTTAAGAAACAAACTTACTGTGTGGTTCGATTACCATACATTAGTTTGGATGCTGCTTTCTGAGCAACGTTTGTTTCAATAATAGAATTACCTTCATAGAAAAAAGGTTGCATGAGTGTATAGACAATATAATATCTTCCTAGAAAAAAGGCTGTTCAGATAAGACAACCACCACTTAAGAAACAAACTTGCTGTGTGGTTCGATTACCATGCATTAGTTTGGATGTTGATTTCTGTTTTAGTATTTTCATTATCTATTCCTCGGTTGACGATGACGCAGTGCAAGATCCCCGAAAGTCAGAACGCAAATTAATATAAATCTACACGTAATAAAGCCTACAGTTCAAAATTAGATCAGTAGACTTTATAAAACAAAGGTTTCCAATTCGTGGTGAGCAAGCCACTGAGACCTGCCACCACTTGTTTTGAAGCCACCAGCATGGGTAATTATAAAATAAATCACACTGTTTTCATCAAACAGGAAAGGGATCACAAATTTCTGGTAGATAGTTGATAGTCGCACTGCAGCAACTCTACGGGGACGAGATTACCACTTCAGCTGTCACCCCACTCTTAAAACTACCACACCACGCAAACGTGAGGATATTTGAGCATACGATAGAAGAGCGTGCATCAGCCCTTGCGTAAACCACGGGCTTTGGTTGGACCTTGTTTCGAACTCGTAACTTTCTGGTTGCTATTCTGTTCCTCTTCTAACTGGGCTAAAGCGGTTCCAAAAATTTCTGGTCGGAAATGTAATGTTTTTTACCATGGCCTGTGTGGGCTATTTTAAAATATAAATTACACTATATTTAAATGATAGAAGATAATGTATGGTACGATACGATATGGTTAAAAGTAATTGATTTTTCGTTTGATTTTACTATATTTAGCGACAAGTAAATGTAATACCTCACTTTAGTGCCAATCCATTGGTTCAAGTTTGAAAAATTGGTATATATTCGTAAGCGACCTGGTGGATAACTCCATGAAGTGTATCGTCATTATCAATTTGACCAGATCTTGATGCACGATGTATCTAGTCATCAAAAGAAACCTGACTAGATCTTGATGAACAAGATATCTCATCATTAGCAAAACTGACCAGATCTTGATGAACGATATATCTAGTCATTAAAAGAAACCTGACTAGATCTTGATGAACAGGATATCTCGTCATTAACAAAACTAATAAGATCTTGAAGAACGATATTTCTAGTCATTAAAAGAAACCTGACTAGATCTTGAAGAACAAGATATCTCGTCATTAGCAAAACTGATCAGATCTTGAAGAACGATATATCTAGTCATTAAAAGAAACCTAACTAGATCTTGATGAACAAGATATCTCGTCATTAGCAAAACTGATCAGATCTTGAAGAACGATATGTCTAGTCATTAAAAGAAACCTGACTGGATCTTGATGAAAAAGATATCTCGTCATTAGCACAACTGACCAGATCTTGATGAACGATATATCTAATCATTAAAAAAAAAACTTTACAAGATCTTGATGAACAAGTTATCTCGTCATTAGCAAAACTGATCAGATCTTGAAGAATGATATATCTACTCATTAAAATAAACCTGACTAGATCTTGATGAACAAAATATCTCTTCATTAGCAAAAGTGATCAGATCTTGAAGAACGATATAACTAGGCATTAAAAGAAACCTGACAAGATTTTGATGAACAAGATATCTCGTCATAAGCAAAACTGACCAGATCTTGACGAACGATATATCTAGTCATTAAAAGAAACCTGACAAGATCTCAATGAAAAAGATATATCGTCATTAAAACGAAAACTAAATAATTCTTGATCTCGAAATCATAAAAATATCGTTCATATATTAATGCCCATATATTTTGTCATTCGCAAAATTTCTCAGATTTTCATTGATAAGATATCTTGTCAAAAGCACTTGTGAGGTTCATATTCATGTAGCCTAGTAAAGTTTCTTCAAAACTAAAGAGTAGGCTTCTCAAAGTTCTTAGTTTGAGGAAGGAAGACATTTTAATGAACGTCACGCAGGAGCACAGTACATACAAATTCTAGAATAACACAAAATGACGTACAACGACACCAGAGCTGTCACCCCATTCTCCAAACATTCACACTACGCCAAAGTGAGGATATTTGAAGCCACGGTATTTTTAAAGTGCACCAGCCCCCTTTTAACGCGACGGTCTTAGCTTGGATTCGAACTCGCTATTCCGTCACTCTTCTAACCGAGTTACTAACCTGTTCTGAGTTTGAGACCGCTCATTTAAAATACTAGTCATTGCGTGGCTTGCCCGTGGCCGTGGTGCTTGGTTTTTATCTGGTGTAAAATTTTACCGCAGATTTCAAATCCGTTGAAATTTTAAATCCGTTTTTAATGATTCCAATTTTACGAAAAAAGAACTTAACAATCTCAGTCAAAATGTTTTTATTTCTTTGCTCTCCTGCGCTAAAATGAAAATCTGGTTTTATTTTTATTTTAACGCAAAATATATGCAGAAAATGCAATCGTTTTTTTTTTTTTTTTTTTTTTTTTTGAAAAGCGAAAGTTTACGTGACGTCTCTATCTTTTGCTAAAATATAAAAGATTAAAAGAAAATCAAACAAATAAAGTATCTATATGTTGTAAAATTTTCCACAAATTTCAAATCTGTTAAAATTTTTATTCTACCTTTACCGATCGATGATAGAAAAAAAGCATTGAAGAACGCCAGTGATAACTTTAGTAATCTTTTGCTTTATTGGAATCCGTTTCGTAAGAAATCGAAATGAATGAATCTCGAAACAAACGAAGGTCATTCTAATGTGTTCTCTCCCTGGAGATGTAAAAAACTTTGCATGTTTCCAAAAGCTGACGTCAAGGTGACACGTGAGAGCGAAAAGTCTAAATTTTGATGTTTCTTCATTCCTTGGAATTACCGCAGTAGAATGAAGAATGGTGAAAAAAACTATTGAATTCATTTTACAATGTCCTAGATTGAATTTTAAAATTCGCCTCGACCCTAAAATTGCAAAAAATGTACACTACCTGTGTGCCAAATCCCACTATTGTGCCATAGATTTGTCAGGACTTCGCGGGCAAGAAACAGACAAACAGACATACAAACACTTCCTTTTATAATAGTAGAGATGACATTAGTAACTCCGGGTAACTGCTGAAGCTGGCTACTTGGAATTTGATTGATACGTTAGTACATCCCATTTTTATTTCATGTGTAATGAGGACAAAAATCCATTTATCTGCATATTTGTAGGCATTTAACTGTTTTTATTATGAGTTTCAATGGCACTATTGAAGCAAGGGCGGCATACGTTTCAATCTTCCTGGCTGTTGTCTGCACTAGGTATCTCGTCATTAATAAAATTGGTCAAATCTTGGAGAACGAGATATCTTGGCACTTTAGGAGGTATCGTGGCACACACGTGCACTCATGGGGTTTGCACATATTGCTCGGTATTGCAAACATAAAAATAAAAACATCTGTTTCACGTTCTAGTAGTATAGTTCGGTTTAGAAATAAGCTATAGTCTATGTATATTAGGTGGACGTCTAGTACAAACAGCCAGAACGTTGGATTAAATTGAACACATTCGTCATCCTTATTGCATGTAATGTTATTGTTATTTCTTTATAGTTATTTATTAAATTTATTTTGGAGAAGAGCTGACATAAAAACAAACACCGACGCGTATGTGAAAGTTATCTTGATACTTCATAATGGAGAAAAACTAACATACATAAAATTAAAGGAACATCAGTTAATGAAAAGGATTTTATAGCTCTTTTATTTAAAATAGAACTACGCAAATTCTTGAAAGAATGATTTTGAGCGCCTTATCTGTGCTTAGACCCATCACAAAAAATAAAGTGACTAAAGCAAATACGATGAATGAGGTTTGTAAATTTAAATTAAACTTCGTCTCACGAATTCATTATTCTTCACAGCTATAGAGTATTCCCCATTCAGTTATTCCCGTGCAGAAGCGGTTGAAAAATGTATAATTCAAATAATCTCCTCGGACTCATAGTCGTCGGCGTAACAATGGAGTTTCATTGACGTCATTTTGGTTTCAAAACGACGATGTAGGAGTGTGGAATGATTTTTGCCGTTATACTACAGGGCGTTTTAAAATTACTTATTCCGGTTCTATTTTTGGAATCAATAGTATCCATCCCCCTGTGAAAACTCATGTTTTAGGTATTCATGAAATCTCGAACTTTATGGAGTAGACTCATATTTAATTTAAACAAATCCTCTTTTTCTTCTCGGATAAGGAACAAAATAGTAGGCGGTTACAGTTATTTACAATTCAACAAGACTGGTGAATAAATTAAGCTTTTGCCTGATCTAAGAATATCAGATGATTGAGATCCTTTTGAAAATTAGATTCATTGATCCAATAGGATAATTATTTGGTTAGGTTTAACGAGTAGTTCTGCGGTCATTTATTTTGCTGTATTAAGATTCTCGGCCGGATTTGTGGGTCATTTCTCACTCTTAAGAACCGATGTATTCATAAATCTGTTGTAGTGTTTTTTACTTCCCATCACTTCCATATTATATTGCACAACATGTTGTGGGTCAACACGTTTTGTAATCATTCCTTTATATGTATTTTACTCAATATGGACAAAAGTATTTGGACTCTGCAGAAATTCGGAGAAGGATCCATCTTAGTGTGGGGTTGTTTTCCTGACTAGGACTAGGACCATCTCTAATGTTATTTAGGAAGTGTATGCTTGTTTCTTTCTTGCACGCAAAGTCCTGACGAATCTATGGCAGAACTTACAGTAATGGTATTTGGCACACAGGTAGTCCAAATTTTTCGCATTTTTAGGATCGCGGCGAATTTTAAAGTTAAATCTGGAACATTTTAAAATGAATTTAATGAAATTTAATTATTATTGTTTTCTTTGGAATAGCAACAGCATAAAAGATCATATTCTAAATATATTTTTTCCGTTTTCATTTTGCGCAGAGGAATGATTTTCCACCAGACGATAAAAAACAATGCTTCAATTTTAGTTATATAGTTCTTTTTTCTATCTTCAAGACCGTTAATGATAGAGCAAAAATTTCAACGGATTTGAAAACTGCGAAAAATTTCATAGTAGATCAATACCTAAAAATATGATTTTTTTTAAATTGAATATCTTTATATTTTCGCAGGAGAATGTGACGTCACGCCAATATTCGTGTTCCAAAAATAAACAGATTACATTTCCTGCCCTCTTACGATTTCAGCGAAAGAAAAAGCAAAGAAAATAAAAAACATTTTGGCTGGCATTATTTAGTTCTTTTTTGTAAAATTGGGATCGTTAACGATAGATTGAAGATTTGAAATCTGCGGAAAATTTGACACCAGATAGATACCTTACACGTTTGATTATCTTTTAATACATAATTTTTCAATTAAATATTTATATTTTCACAAGAAATTGTGACGTCACGCCGAATTCCTATTTGGTTTGCGAAGCAAATCTGTTGTGGCTGTTATCCTATTTGCAAAGCAAACCGTAGTTCATAATAATTTGGTTTTCGAGGTAAACCAAATTGGAATTCGCATGTAATTCATTCCAATAGGCTACGAATTTCCATTTGGTTTGCGAAACAAACCAACACCACCGGCAACGCCATTATGACATCGAATTCGGCCGCATTTGACAATGACGAGGCCATTACGGCTTTACTAGTGGTGTTGGAATTAGCAGGTAATTCATTCTAATAATCTACGAATTTCCATTTGTTTTACGAAGCAAACCAACACCACGGATAACGCTATTATGGCTATTATCCAATAGGCTACAAATTCGCATGGGAATTCGTAGCAATCACTGGAGGTTAGCGAGCAGTGGTCACACCTGACCCCATGAAAAGAACTGTCACGGGCAACGCCGTGCTGGCCACGCAGTGGATAGTTGCTTTATATACCTAGTACCATGAACGATGACGTGAACCTTGACGTCCAGGATATTTCGGACTTGCCTACACTATGGCAATACTACGGCGATTATGGTTGTTTCTTCCAACAGGGTCGAGCTCCATGGCATACTTCAAAACGTGTGCTGGACTGGTTCCTGAAAATGAGGTGAATTTGCTTGACTGACCTGTTCAGAGCTCCGATCTGATTCAGATCGAGCAATTGTGAAATAAACTGGAACGACGAGTAGGACACCCCCACGCACTCTCATCTTCATAAAAATCTCTTCTCACAGCCATGCAAGAGACATGACTAGTTATTCCTGCCCAGACTTACAGAGAACTTTTGGATAGTATGCCTCGACGTGTTGCAGCTGTAATACAAGCAAAGAGAAGGTCTTCCCGTTATTAAATAGAATAATAAAGCACTTTTTCTGAAAAACATGCAGTGTCCAAATATTTTTGTCCATATAGTGTATATTAACCTTTCTTTTAGTTATTTTCATGTTATTGTATAACATGTCGATCTCATCAACAAATTAATTTTATGTGACGAATCTATAATTTGTCTACCTATCTTTTATGAAATAGATTACTTGTTTGTTTCTTAAATTTCTTATTTTAGCTTTCTGTGTTTGAACATTATATCCACCTTCTTTTAAAATATTTTTATCTGTATTGCTTTTATTTTGCGCTTTGAGGAGCTTGTCTGCTTTTGTACTTTGCGCCATAAAACACCAACATGCAATCATAACCTGAATTGGTTCACTAATCTAAAAGAGTTACAGAAAAAATACCCAGAACATTAAGATTTTGTAAGGTTTGGTAATTTCTTTTCTTATAGCTAGATCTCTAATCCGAATTAGTTCACCAATCCTTAAAGAATCACAGAAAAAACACACGGAAGAAAAATGATATTGTTAGGTTTACTGTTATACTCTGCAGTCTTTTCTTTTGCTACATTACTGCTAATTAGACTCCAAAGATAATAGTAGGATAGGTCCTAATGATTGTAGGAATTTTATTCCATCGAAATAACTATATAGATCAGTCTTATCTTGTTGTTATCTTTTTTTTTTTGGTCATTTTTGATGCTTTCAGACTATTGACTACTGGATAAACAAATGAAAACCTTAGTTAAATTGAGAGTAAAAATATAATGCTATAAAAATGGTTAGTTAAAATTGAAAAAATCGTCAATGACAATTTTGATGGCGCAAGACGTCCATTACTGATGTCATGGACAAGTCAATGCCAAGACGTACATTACTGATGTCATGGACAAGTCAATGTCAAGACGTCCATAACTGTTGTCATGGACAAGTCAATGTCAAGACGTCCATTACTGATGTCTTGGACAAGTCAATGTCAATATCAAGATGATGTCAAGACGTCATTGTCATGGACATCTTGCTCCGATGAAATGGCCATTGTTAATTTTTTCCTGTTTTAATCTTTATTAATCGTTTTTCGGAGTTTTACATTTTACTATTGACTGGTAGTTTGTACTAGGGTTTTTATATTTTACTAAACATGTGTGTGTGTGATTACAGACTACTGCTTTAAGTTTAGAACGTGTGCATAAATGAAGAAAGCTTGCAGATAAAAATGAGCATGTTCTTTATTTTATCTCTCTCAATAGAAGTAATAAATATTAACGCATCAGAAAATTATGCTTCCTGTGATTTTTTTCAAGAATAAACTAATTTAGAACTTAAGTTAGTACCCTAATAGCATTTTGCCTTTAAATGCTTCCGCGGTAATGTATCAAAAGCTCTTATACATCTCACTTACAATACCACGACAGGTCACGAATATGTCCAGGCCACTACCGAGGTGTATTTAAAGACCCTATCGGAAGCCACCGTACTCAGCCATGATTACTTCCTTTAAATGATTAATACAGCTAGGATTAAAATCTCTGGCTCGGGATAGGAGGTGGAAGGTTAATATCCAATCACAGTAATGTCCTAAGGGGCACATCTGCTTTAGGTGCGTACGGTCTTAACGGACCCGATGTACTCTAGTGAACCTTTTTGTTCCCATGGGGTTTAATGTCTTTAGTAAACACGACTAGCTGGTCTTTGCTGAACTGACTCCTAGTCGGAGCCAGTTGCGTGGACGATTCTATTTAGGACCGTAGGTAGGGTCCGTAGATATTAAACTCGTGAAAAGTGAATCGATTCTTCAGTTCGATTCTTTCGTAAACTGTATCGACAGACTCAACTATGATTATTTATTTTCTTGTCTGGTAGTCTTTTTCGCGACTTCAATGTTCTTGAAGCAAATTTATTGAATGAATGAATTCGAAATGGCAATTCGATTTCCATCACAACGGGAACGTTAAATTGAGATGATTGGGTGTGTGTTCGTTTAGCATTTTGTTCGTAACATTTTGAATTTATGTTTAGAATTTGAACAATAACGTGAATCTTTCTGAAATTTTGTCACAATTTATGAATGAATTCGAAATATCATTCGATTTCCATCACGAAGGGAACGACGGTTAACTGAGATGACTGAGTGTGTTTTTGTTTAGCATTTTGTTCGTAGCAATTATAAATATGACCTTAAAACAAACAATCACTCAAAAGACAAGAAAAAGAAACACCTAAAAGGATATGCGAACTTTTTAAGCACCACCACTCACGAAGCCCATCATATTCACATTCATGTAGCCTAACAAGTTACGAAAGTAATCGAATTGAAGAATCGATTCACTTTTCACGAGCTTAATATCTACCGACCTACCTAAAGATCTAAATAGAATCGTCCACACAACTAGCTCCGACTCGGAGTCAGTTCAGCAAAGACACTCTAGTAGTAAACACGGGTTTCATGCACCCAGGATATCCAAGCTATCCTTTCTGATTTCATCCCATTATTCTGTTCTCCCAATCCCTTTTTTCCTTTCACGTCATTTTTTTACATGAAGTAGTCTTTCTTGTGTTTAGCACAACTTGTGCCATAAAACTGTAAAACAACCAAACCAAAACAATCATAGTGCGATAAGTGTTTATAATTTAAGGTATGTTGTAAATGATGATCTCCTGGTAGAGATGAATCCTTTATTCATCTTGTGGAATTACATTTTTTATCCGAATCCTGCTGAAGTTTGATGTTTTTCTGGAGAAATATACGTTTAAACAGATTATGTATGATTTGAATACAGAATAGCCTTGATTATCAGGGTATTCGTCGCATCCGTGACAAATTTGATACCGAGTTTTTTTAGCATTAGATAAAGCTTCGAGAGCGAGTTTGGGCACTTTGTCCAAAGATGCAATAAAGTGCTACGAAACAGACAGTGAAGGACTTTTTCAAGAATTGAAAAGACACTTAGCTAACAACCAGACTTATTGTAAAATTATCACAATAAATACATACAGTGACACTAATCTTGGATCAGATTAATATTAACCTTTGCTTTATGAATCCTTCAGTAGCAGTAGTAGATATCATGCAACACAGAAAAAAATTTCTGCATTTCATATAGGCTGTTTTGTTTTACTGGGTGCATATTATCCGAGGAGTTTCTGGCTATTCGATATGAAATTTATTCATAAAACCTCGGATAATCAAGGTTCCACTGTTTAGTATTTTATAAAACAAATTAGTTTGGAATCGTGGGGTCTAATACCAGACTGAGAGGTCTTCTCTTTATAACAAGCAACTTGTCTCAGAAGATTTAAGACATGATTAAGACATTTTTACACGACTTATCAACAGAACTGAAGCATTAGCGTGAAATATAAGTAAGCTTAGCATTGCAATTGAATAGAGCTTCAATGTTTACTAGTAGTCACGTGACTGTTCTGTGAAAAATTAACCGATTTGGCCTCTTATCGCCTCATTTGGTGGTATAACATCTTATGACAGAATAGCTATGTGAATGCACCTACAAAGTGGCTACAACACTAGTGAAATCGTCATTATTTTATGAATGTCCTTCATTTTGATACAATTATTATTGTTTTATCAGAAACTTATTTTATATGATTGGAGCCCTTATATACCAATCAATCCTCATACTTATGGATCAATTGAAAAACCTTTATTCACGCTATTAATAATACCACACATCCCTGAATCCGTGGAACAACTATCAAGTATGTCCATTCATTTAAGACGGTATTGAGTTTATTACCCTTAAAACCTATAAACATACCATTTTAACAGTAATTTTTAAAACACCAACAGTAATACACACTTGACAGAGTTCGATGCATGAGTACTTCGCCCCGACTAGTTGAAGTCATTATGGATACAGAGAAGGCCCCCAAAGAAGTTGTGACAGAGAGGTCTCGACGAATGCGCACTAGAATCGCTTTTCACGGGTTGTGAAAACTAAACTTCGAACATTGCCTGACGACCACGGGATAACTATTAAGACTTCATGTCTTGTGTTCTTCTGAGACCAGAAGTAGGTGTCCTTCAGATAAACCTTAACTGGCTCTTATTGATGTTCTTTTAACCGGGGAAGAATCTTTTTTCCCTGAATGTTCGTCATACCATTTTATAGCCTGACTAGGGCTTAAGCTCGAAGGGCTTCAAGCCGAAATTTCTCCATAGCCATCTATGTCTTATTTCAGTGGTAGTCGCTAGTGTTCGACTTGCATGAAACTACGCGCCTTGTCTTGGTTCTGATGCATGAACCACATTTCTAACCCTGACGAGGGATGGATAGCTGTTATTTGCCGCCACAAATTTGTCCAACCGCTTATTTCTCGGATACACAGCGAGTGATGCTTAATGTCACTAGGTTGATCTCTCTTGAATTCTAGTCTCTCTCGGAGGTACGCAGTAAGCCTTCAGTCTTCCCTGTAGTGAAGGAAATCATCTACTCCACGACATAAAGAGGCGTTAGAAGTCGGGTATCCCACATTGCGGAAGTATTCCAGGGACTTTCCGGGGTGGTTAGTGAGCAGCTAGTTTGTAAAGGGGACTCGTAGAGATGCAATCTTGATATCTGGTTTGGGGATGAGGTCTGGTTCGTAAAATGTCCCTCTTCAAATGTTGTCCATCTCATTTCCCCCATTTTCAAAGCTGTGGCAATGAGGTCTCTCGTGATGAACCTTCTCAATCTCTACATCCTGTAATGCACAAGCTCCTTCTTGGTAGCCTGTTTGGCCACCTCGTATCCAAGACGCATTGTTTCCTAACTAGCTGACGGGAATTCATCGACTTTCGAAGATGCAATGGTGATAGCGACTCTCGTGAAGAGTTCAGCCAAAGATGGCCTAGTATACGATGCATTTGGGGAAGCAGAAATCAACGCATCCAGTCGTGGTGGAGGTCAAGTAACGGATCGTGGTGATCCGGTGATCGTGGTGGTCAAGTAACGGATCAACCTCTTCCAATCCATTAAGCCCCACAAGTACCCTTGAGAGCCCCTTGCGAATATACATCTATATTTTAACCCTCCTAGGAGTTGTCTCAATGACGTCTCATCATTAGCAAAATTGTCCAGATCTTGAAGAGTATCTCTTTAAAAGCAAAACTGACCTGACCTTGATCTCGTCGTCATCAAAAAACAACATATATCGCCATCATTCGGTATTCAATTTTCGGTATTTTTGATGACTAGATACCTAGTCATTAGCAGAATTGGTCAGATCTTGATGGACGAGATATCTCGGCGAAACCACTTGGAGGGGTGGTTTTGTGTTCCTATCTCTCTTTCATGTTTATCTTTCTAACCTCTTGTTAAAATTTGAACAGGACGCGTTTTGAGACATCCTGTACTATTTGAAATGTACTTCCACTTATATACAAATATTCTCATTTAAAACAACGCTAACCTTTCTGGTGGTTGTCTTGGCGAGGTATCTTGTCATTACCAAACCAATTAGCCAATCTTGATGGACGAGATATCTCGGCGAAACCACTTGGAGGGGTGGTTTTGTGTTCCTATCTCTCTTTCATGTTTATCTTTCTAACCTCTTGTTAAAATTTGAACAGGACGTTTTGAGACATCCTGTACTATTTGAAATGTACTTCCACTTATATACAAATATTCTCATTTAAAACAACGCTAACCTTTCTGGTGGTTGTCTTGACGAGGGATCTTGTCATTACCAAACCAATTAGCCAATCTTGATGGACGAGATATCTCGGCGAAACCACTTGGAGGGGTGGTTTGTGTTCCTATCTCTCTTTTATGTTTACCTGTCTTACCTCTAGTTAAAATTTGAACAGGACGTTTTGGAATATCCTGTACTATTTGAAATGTACTTCCACTTATATACAAATATTCTCATTTAAAACAACGCTAACCTTTCTGGTGGTTGTCTTGGCGAGGGATCTTGTCATTACCAAACCAATTAGCCAATCTTGATGGACGAGATATCTCGGCGAAACCACTTGGAGGGGTGGTTTTGTGTTCCTATCTCTCTTTTATGTTTATCTGTCTTACCTCTTGTTAAAATTTGAACAGGACGTTTTGAAATATCCTGTACTATTTGAAATGTACTTCCACTTGTATATAAATATTCCCATTTAAAACAACGCTAACCTTTCTGGTAGTTGTCTTGACGAGGGATCTTGTCATTACCAAACCAATTAGCCAATTTTGATGGACGAGATATCTCGTCATCAGAAGAAAACTGACCAGATCTTGATCTATTTGTAATAAAAAATAGGGAATATCTTGATGGCGATATATCTCGTCATAACCAAAGTTTATCATATTTTTATGGACGAGATATCTCTTAAAAACCACTTGTAGGGTTTAGAGTTCAACGCTTTTAGAGTAGAAGCGTTGTTTTAAGTACAAATAAATCGGGTGTGATGCGCTTATCATATATATAAAACTGGTGATCTTTTAGATTAAAAATATTCACTATTAACTCAACTGTTAATGCCAAGTAGTTATTACACATACATCCCTTTCGCAGTAGTTAATATATTATTAACAGGAAAACGTATGTAAATGTCCAATTACATTTCTAATTTCAACCTAACATATATGCTAAATATATTCTACAGGAACTGAAGATATATCGGGAACAAAGTGATATTAATAAGTCACAGAAAACCTGCCTTCCCCATAAATAAGATCGAATGACGATTCTTTCAAGTAATGTGTTTAATATTTAATTACTTTCATTAGCGTAGGGTGCGGTCATCATTAGGGATATTTATTTTGGGGCATTTAAGATTGTCGAATTGGTCGGCTAATTGAAAGGAACAGGTCTTCGACTTGAATGTATGCTGAAATATTTAAAAATGGTTGTATAGCGATTTCATTTATATACGTGTTTGAAATATTTTTTAATGAAAAACATCCGTCAATTTTACCTTCTCTTGGAAAGATCTAATTAAGCTGAAATTTTCATTTTGTATGTGAATTTTTAGGTCCGATAAATTATCGCTTACAGTTGTTTTTTAAATATCTGGATTTAAGAAAGGAAGCTTTTCGGTCTTGGATATTTTATTTGTAGAAAAGAATTAATTTTCTGCTGTTATGTTATACCATAGTTTTAAAACTTACCCTCTTCTGAGCTTCATTTAATGTAGTATAACTTGGTCAATTTGTTAATTTGTCTGCAATTTTTATTAGTCAGCTTTCTTAGAAATTTTACGGTTTTATTTGCCTTTTTCGTATTACCTTCCTATTTCTTGAGATTAATTATTTTTTCAAAGGAAAAACAAGTTCCTCTTGGTGCATTGAAATTTTAGAATTTTCAAATTATGCGAATGGTTTTTATATTTTATTTGTAGAACGTACAACTATGCACTTTTTTATTAAGAAAAAATTAGTTAATTGTTGTCTAATTATTGCATTATTACAAAATTAAAAATTATTTTTTTATTTCAGATCACAAAAATTTACCATAACATGTTTTCTCTCTTTTCGAAAATGGCCTTTATTAATGGAACATTGTATCTATTAGTAATAGTATTAATGGGTAAGTCAGCAGCAAATATATGGGAAAAACCTGGATGCTTTAAAGTAGGTATGTATATATTTCTTTTGAAATCTTTCACACACACAAAAAGATTTTTTTAAATAATGTATCCTATAAAATACTATATAGAAACTTCATTTTGTATTGTGTTTCAATTCTAACAAATTAAGTAAAAAGCTCATATTTCAAATTCAAATACTGTGGTACATTTCACGCTTAAAACACACTCTGTAACAAAAAATCGACGCACCAAGAAGGAGTCGTCCGATTGCGATAAAAATAGGTGGATGTAAGGAATATATATTTAAAACTAACTATTAAAATTTCAGAACAATTAAATGATTTATTTCAGAGTTTGGCCGTTACAAAGTGAGGAAGTCAATAAGGAGTTGGTCCACCTCTGTCCTGGATACAAGCTGTGCTCCGGAGAGTGGCATGGACAAAAAAAGTTCCCGGATGGTGTATTGCGGAATTTCTTGCCAAATTGTCTCCAACTGTCAAGCTAAATGGTCAACATCCCTGGATGGTTGCAATCACCTTCCCATAACGTCCCAAATTTGCTCTATGGGAGAAAGACCTAGCTGGCCAAGGAAGTAGTGGGAAAGCTTGAAGACAATTCATAGCAACACATGCCTTGTGCGGACCGGGCATTATCTTGTTTAGAAAGTAAGTCCGGGGTGTCGCAAAAGTAACGGTAACAACCGTTCGTAGAATCTCGTTGTAAGTGTGCCAGAAACCTGTGTTGTAAGTGTGCCAGAAATGACTACCAAATGGGGCCGGCTATCAAAGAAGATGGCACCCCAGACCATAATGCCCGGTTATGAGCATGTGTGGTGTGCGATAGTACGGGCAGGATCCTCACGCTGCCCTGGACGTCTCCAGACACGTCTGGGATGTTCGTCAGGACACAGTTGGAAACGGGACTCGTCACGAAAGACTATACGTCCCCAGTCAGCGCCGTTCTAAGTTGATCGAGCCCGGCACCACTGTACAGGTGTGAGAGGTAAGAGGCTCAACGGTCAGCGCAAGCGTAAATTCCGCTCTCTCAGTCGTCTGCAGAAGGTCATCTTGGACACGTGTGTCGGTCACTCGTTGGATAGTTGCTAACGACGAATCCAGTGCTGTGACAGCTGCTCTGACAATCGCTGTCTTCAAGTTCTGTTGCGGCCCTAGGTCGACTGCTGCCGTCCTGACGCTGACATCTGCTGTTCTTGACCCACTCTTGCCAGCATCGTCTGATCGCCGCATCGCTTCAACCCACATGTCGAGCGATTCTTCGATTCGTCCAACCAGCCTTCTTCAATCCGAAAGCACGACCTCTTTCAAACTCTGACATATGCTCGTAATGAGCACGAATGCTCGTAATGAGCACGAATGATCGTAATGAGCACAAATGCTAGGAATGAGCACAAATGCTAGTAATGAGCACAAATGCTAGTAATGAGCACGAATGCTCGCAATGAGCACGAATGCTAGTAATGAGCACGAAAGCTCGTAATGAGCACGAATGCTAGTGATGACCTCAAATGCTAGTAATGAGCACAAATGTTAGTAATGAGCACAAGTGCTCGTAATGAGCACGAATGCTCGTAATGAGCACGAATGATCGTAATGAGCACAAATGCTAGTAATGAGCACAAATGCTAGTAATGAGCACGAATGCTAGTAATTAGCACAAATGCTAGTAATGAGCACGAATGCTTTTAATGAGCACGAATGCTCGTAATAAGCACGAATGCTAGTAATTGTTACAGTCGACGTAAGTATCCGCAGTTGAAATGCAACAGAAATTTAGAAAACGGATTGATAATCGCTCCTTATATATATACCTGCTAAATGTGCAGTTCCTATGCGATAGAGCTCCCACTATTCATTCATTGGACACCAAATTTTAATCATTTGCATGTTCGTTCAAAATGTCTTTGCATACTAAATTTCATTACAATTGGACAACTCCTTCTTGGTGCGTTGATTTTTGTTTTTGTTTTGAGTATAATTTCAAAATAGTGATCCACCACATTTAAATTGATACACTTATTGAAACATAAAAATGTAGTATATCTTATTAATAAATGTTATAGCTTTTCTTTTTTAATATGGTTTAATAGTTGAGGATTCGTCATAGCATTTCGGACGTGAAGTCTGCATTTTTAGGTACTACTATTTCAAGAGTGTAGCGTAACTACAATAGTTCTGGCAAGACCTGTAACTTATAACAGCAATGTGGCTGTAAAAAGGCTCTGGATGAACGCGGTCAGTGCTGGCTAGCAAGAATCATTTAACGTGATATACGTGTAAAACTATCTCAAATAACACCGGAATTCAATGCAACAAACATAAACTTTGACGACTGTGTAACGTTTCCTCTAAGATACGGACTTTAGGAACAGACGTCCAACTCGAGTACCCTTGATCAATACTCGATATACAAGTATGCACCTCTTTAGGATTCGGGAACATCGTCACTGGAAACTTGATGACTGGAAACGAGTAGCTTGATGAGACTAGTGCATTTCCAGATGGTGAGATCTATGTGTGTAGAAAACCCAAGGAAGCCATAGATCTTGCATGTCAACAAAGGATTGTACAGTCTAGTGGTAGAGTAGAGTAGAGAGGAGAGCAGAGAGAATAAAGCAGACGGCAGAGAGAGAAAAGTAGTATAAATATGAGAGAGCATAGGAGATAGAGAGAGGAGAGTAGTAGAGATATGAGAGAGCAGGAAAGGATAGATAGAAGAGAGGAGAGTAGTAGAGAGAGCATAGTATAGTAGAGTAGAGAGAGGAGAGGAGAGATGAGTGTAAAATAGAGAGAGGAGACTACAGTAGAGAGAGGAGAGGAGAGAGGAGTGTAAAATAGATAGAGGAGACTAGAATAGAGAGAGGATAGAGTTTAGAGAGAGGAGAGAGTTTAGAGAGAGGAGTGTAGAGTAGACTAGAGTAGAGAGAGTAGAGAGGAGATGAGAGGAGATAGTAGAGTAGGGAGAGTAGTATATATAGGAGACTATAGTAGAGAGTAGAGTAATAGAGTAGAGAGTAGAGTGATAGAGTAGAGAGTAGAGTAATAGAGTAGTGAGTAGAGTAATAGAGTAGATAGTAGAGTAGGGAGAGTAGTATATATAGGAGACTATAGTAGAGAGTAGAGTAATAGAGTAGAGAGTAGAGTGATAGAGTAGAGAGTAGAGTAATAGAGTAATAGAGTAGTGAGTAGAGTAATAGAGTAGAGAGTAGAGTAATAGAGTACAGAGTAGAGTAATAGAGTACAGAGTAGAGTAATAGAGTACAGAGTAGAGCAATAGAGTAAAGAGGGGATAGTAGAGTAGAGAGAGGAGAGTAGTAGGCAGAGGAGAGAAGTAAGATAGAGAGTAGTAGAGAAGAGAGGGTAGAAGGGAAAGAGAGGGGAGAGAGGATTGTAGAGTAGAGATATAGAGTAGAGTAGAGATATTAGAGTAGAGAGATTAAAGTAGAGTAGAGAGAGGAGTAGAGTAGAGAGAGTTCCGTAATGATATGTGGTTTGCTCAGCTTTCATCCAAAAGGATAATGGTATTCTACAAACGTTTCTGATAGGTGAATGCTGTAAGCGCATCTATATGACTAGTTGCAACCGTTCATGTCCTCCATTCATTCTGATGGGTTTAACCTCTTCCAACAGAACAATGCGCAATCACACAAGTCTAGACACTTCAAATTATGGTTAGTTTCCATTCTCAACTAAGCTACTAGATCTCAACCTTATTAAACACATTTGCTAAGCCATGCAATCCTACACCTTGGAATACAACGGAGTTATGTACCTCTCTGCAGGGAGTAATCATCTTTTAATACCTAAGAATACTTCCAAAGCTCTTGTAGTCCATACCAGGTAGTATTTCTGGAGTTCTGCACTCCCTTGGCTGGTCTACCAAGTATTAAATTGGTATTCCAGTTTTCTAGCATTTCAGTGTATACAACAAAAGCATGAAACAAATGTCCGTGCATATATATTCAAAAATAGTGCTTTAAATCATTAGAGTTTTCCTTTAATTTCTTTTCTGAAACTTTGGAATTATAATTTAACTGTGATTTGTTGTTTTTGATCTCTTCTAACTTGAATTACCATATAACAAACACGAATTCTGTTTACAGGTCACACGCGAACGATTAGTATTCCAGGCTGTGTCGAGTTTGATATAACAACCAATGCGTGTCGAGGTTTTTGTGTCTCGTATTCAGTACCTTCCTCTGAAGATTCCCTTAGAATTAATTCTAAACAGGCAATAACTTCTTATGGACAATGTTGTAATATTATGGAAACCGAAGACGTGAGTATAACCATGAGTTGATAAGAATAAGAAATTATGTTTAAGATTTGTATAAAGAAAAAATGCATGTACTGAGGTAAGAAGGAAGATGTACTTGGTTGAATCCTTCTACAAAGGTAGTAGGCTTGCCAGAGGTAGCTGTTTCCTGAAGCAAAATAATATGTGGCCATCGCATTATAGGTGATTATGTTTTCTTCAATTCATCGCTTCAAATATCTACCAATAAATTGTGAGTCAGAATCATCTCTAAAGAAGCTGATTATAGAACTACACATCCGTTTACATTTAACCTGTCACCTATAAACTCATTCCAAATCACGTGAATAAAATGCTAACTTAAATAGCAGAACAATACTTTTTAGTAAAAGTAACGAAAGCATGTTGAATCAAAAGATTAAGGGATAAATTGCGTAAAAACCGTCTATAATTCTTTTTTGTATTATCATTTCATCCAATCTTGTAACAATTGTTTTAAATATTTTCATAAGTATATTTTAATATTTCAAAAGTTGATTTTATAGTTTTATGACATATAAGACTAAGAAAATTAAATCAGAACTCCATTTGAATTCGTCTTGAACTTCTCTTCAGTCGAACAAACGAAAGCAATATACTTCTCAACAGAGATGATAGTATAATTGAATAGGTTGTTTGAGAAACCCCATAAGTCACTTTTTGTCGAAATCGAGTATTCGGTAAAAATCTGTTCTTCAGAGGTAGACGCATCTTTTAAAAATGAAACCCCATGAGTCAGGTCATTCTATATAGAATTGGCTCGTACGAAAGTTTTCGTTTATTCGAGAAAGCCCATAAGTCAATGACTTATAGGCTTTCTCGAATAAACTTATAGGTGTAAAGTTCCAAAGGATGAGAAATTCGCTCTTAAAAACTGAGAAAGTCGCTTCGCAGTTTATGCAGTTTTCAGACTACTTTAAACATTAGGATATTGAAATCGCCAAACCTTTTAACGATGGGTTTTGCATATCCAAGTGGGAAAATCCCCATCAACAAGAAAAAAATTGAAGACATAAATAAACTGATGAAATACATCCCAAATGAAGAAAAAATTCAAGCATTCTACAAAGAGATAGTTCACCAGTGTTCTAGAGGTACATATGATTTTCAGTTGCCAGAGAACTACGAACTACGATACATATGAAAACTTTTTATTTCACCATTTATACCACTCTTATTCATTGAACTAAATAATCTTATTTGAGTTTCATATTTATATAATGTTTCTACTTGTTTTAGAATGTATATTTGAGGTGTACTAAGTGTACTTTTTATTTTATACAGTTTAGAATGCAATTACTTTTTGCCAAAAGTATATGTATTTGTGAAACCACATAAGTCAACTGACTTTAAAAATCCATAATAATATAATTATTTATCTTTTGAGACCTCCATTGAGCACAAAGATAGTATTTAGCTCCAAACAATACAATTTATTAGAAATAGTAATATAGAGGTTGTCGGTTAACGCAGAAACAGTTTTTCTCGATTTCCCAAACATTGTTCTCACCTGACTTATGGGGTTTCTCAAACAACCGATTCAATTAACATTAGTATTTGAATGTTTCAGAGAATTATTTGACCCTGCTTAATTTTTGAAGAAAATCAATCTTCCAAGTGATCCGACGAGATATCTCGTCTCAAGATCTCTCTCTGTGTATATATATATATATATATATATATATATATATATATATATATATATATATATATATATATATATATATATATATATATATATATATATATATATATATATATATATATATATCAGCTGTATCATAAGGATACAACTGATCCGCAATGATGTTCAGATTGTTCGCAGCGTTCATGGTCTGTTCTACCTCAACTACGGATCCCAGAGTCGCCCATAAGAACGTCCCCCTTTATATGAGATAGACGAGATATCTCGTCGGATCACTTGGAAGATTGATGTTCTTCAAGAAATAAGCAGGATCAAATAATTCTCTGAAACATTCTGCAAAACAGCTGGAACTCGCCTGGGCATAGTAGATGCCCCAAATTCTTCGTAAATACCTGGAGACAGGTTGAACCAAATGTCTAAGCATCGGTCACGCAAAGTCGAGATATTCGGACATGGTGGTGTTTGAGCTCTGAGCTGCCGCTCCATGACACCTCAAATGTGTTCTATCGGATTAAAATCCGGCGAGTTAGGTGTCCAGGACATTAAGAGGAAATCATCAGTATGTTCCTCGTGCCACTCCAACACAATCCGAGACTTTTGACATGGGGCATTGTCCTGCTGGAAGATTCCATTTCCAGATGGGAAGACTGACGCAATGAAAGACGCCATGTTGGGGGACAGACGCCAAACAACTGATCTTCAGGATCAGCTGTATCATAAGGATACAACTGATCCGCAATGATGTTCAGATTGTTCGCAGCGTTCATGGTCTGTTCTACCTCAACTACGGATCCCAGAGTCGCCCATAAGAACGTCCCCCAAAGCATAATACCGCCACCACCAGCCTGTGTATGACCTGCTGTACAAAACGGAAGCAACTGTTCGCCTGGCAGAAGGCGTACCCTGACACGACTATCGACGTGGTGAATGAGAAATCGGGATTCATCTGACCAGGCAACTCTCTTCCACTCATCCATGGTCCAGTCTCGATGTTCCCGGGCCCACTGTAGGCGTAGTTGATGATGACGCTTGGTCAACAGAAGCACACGAGTGGGACGCCTTCTGCACAGTCCCATATCCAACAGTGTCTGCTGAACTGTGTGCTCGAAAACACTTGCGCTTGGACCTGCATTGTATTGGGTTGTAAAGTGAGTCACTGTCTCGGGTCGATTTTGCTTTTCCAAGAGACAGTCTCCGACGTCCTTTTTGTTTCATGACGCGTGGACAACCAACACCTTAGCGTCTACTGCCTGTGTCACCGTCATTTATATACTTTGCATGAATACTAACAACGGCAGATCGTGAACAACCTACCAGTCGTGCAGTTTCGGTGATACTCGTTCCGAGTCTTCGGGCCATTACGATCTTGCCTTTATCAAATTAGATTAGATCAGCTGCCTTTCCCATCACACGCAAAAGTAAATGCAAAAATGATTATTTAGTTTTCACGACGAGTTCATTGAAAAATGTGGGAATGGTCATAATGTTTTGGCTCGTCAGTGTGTGTATATATATATATATATATATATATATACACTGCACTACGCTACAATAATGGACCGGACAGCAAGATGTGATGGTATAAGGGAAAGAATACATGCTTTAATAGGGTGGATGGTCCCCTACGTGCTTCAATTAATCTAGTAAACCTTCTGGGCATACTTTCAATAAGGTTTTGATACACACCTATGGGAATTTGTGTCCATTCCTGCTGCAAGAATGTCGCCAGCTCAGCTGTAGATTTCGGACGTGGTTCCCTGGTCCTTAAGCGTTGCTCTAACACGTCCCACAAATGTTCTATGGGGTTTTGGTCGGGACTCTGAGCAGGCCAGGAAGACGTGAGCAGGCGTGACTCGTCGCTCCATAAAACAGTTTTACAGTGGTCCACAGTGCGACGTTGTAAACACCAAGCTAGTGTGTCGGCTATGTTGGATGGGGCGATGTTTGGTTTCTGTACGGCAACGCATCCGTGGATATTAATTGCCTGCAATTCTTTCCGCAAAGTATTGGGTGTACCGTAACCCCTGCTGCCTGTTGAAACTCACTATTGATGATTCGGAGTGGTTTCTTGTGGTTCTTACGAACCTCACGCTTCAGGTCACGCCGAACGCGTTTGATCAGTTTACGGGGACGACCAACGTGTGTATTTCGTGTCCCAACTCCCGTAGTCTTCCACTTCGTCACGACATCACCAACAGTTGACCGTGGCTGTGATAATTCTACCGCAATTGCTCGAATAGACTTACCACTTGTGATAACCAACTATAACACCTCTTTCAAAGTCACTAAGTTCCTTTCGTTTCGACACATTGTCACAATTTCACACAGAACTAACGATGTTACCACTTCGCGTATCGTACTTAACCTTAGCAGGTCACGTGCGAGCACTGGAATTGCATAAAATCTGAATATATAATGTAATATATATATATATATATATATATATATATATAATGGAATATATATATATATATATATATATATATATATAATGTAAAAAAAAGTGGTAAAAATATATGTATAAATTTAATACCACCCTCTTTATATTGGCCACTACCACTTCATAGTGCAACAAATTTAAGGAAATCTTCTACAGGGAATATCGTCCTATACCCATGCATATGCTTGAATTTGCATAAGGGCAGGCTTCATATAGAATTGAGCACAAACTACAGAATTCCCAATACCAATGCCAGTGGGACTTAGACCTTCTAATCTGCATCAAAATTTCGACTCAGTTACCAAGCTTGAAGACTGTTCGGTCTTTTCTGGGTTATATCCACGAAAAGTTTGTGATTCCAATTGTCTCAAATTAGTTTCATGCATTGATTCTTAGCTATTGATTCTTAACAATCTACTAATAATGCTTGCATTTCTTTTATTCTGTTTCTACTAAACAATCCAAACAAAATCTGTGTAACTTTGCCTTTAAAAATAATTTTAGTAAGCAACAATGACTATGCAATTAACATGCGAAAACTATTATTCTCAACCTCATTCATTTTAATGGAAATTGTTTCAGAACCATTTAATGACTGTAAAAAGTATCAGTTTTCCTCCCATCAGTTCATAATTTCGTTGTGGAGAAATTGCTAAAATTTACAACTATCAAGTTTATTACAGCGGCAAAACTAGCGAGAAAAAATATTATGCAAGAGGTTGTTCACTTTATATTTGCTCTACTGTGAACAAAGAATAAAGGGAAGGGATGGTTCTATTTTTTCCGCAGTTATATAAGGGGAAATGTTTTTCACCGCGTCCACAACTTTCATATTTCTGCTAGAATTTGACCTTTCCAGCTTACTTTAGATCACTTAATGCGCAAATTGTTAGAAGAAAAATCTTAATTGAGTTTCCATTGATACACATTAATTAATTTACCATGACAAAGACCGAACCTCTATTACGAGTACATCAT
Organism: Metellina segmentata; assembly: GCA_947359465.1. Taxonomy (NCBI): domain Eukaryota; kingdom Metazoa; phylum Arthropoda; class Arachnida; order Araneae; family Tetragnathidae; genus Metellina; species Metellina segmentata. The sequence continues at coordinate 39,268,177 of OX375884.1, forward strand.
CTATGTACAATCTTGTCGCTTTACAAAGCGGCAAATTTAAAATTAACAGGTGAATTACCCCTTCGTTTCTCTGAAGAGTTTATTTTAGAACCTCAATTAACTCACTCTAAAAACAGACGATGCCGTACAATTTTGAAATGAAAAAATGGAGTAATATCTTTCAAAAACACAGTGGGTAGAAAAAATGGGGCGACTGCTAAATTATTGTAAAAGATGCAAGTTATGAGGGTCTTTGGAATAATTCTCATCTCTTACAACGTCGATGAATTCAGGTTTCGAGTTCCAGTAATTAATTTAGTTAAAAATGTAAATTACCCTAGCCGATAACTTAAGTTTGGTATATCAGAAGGTTGGAATATAATTGAAATGAAAGTGTTGGCAATCTATAAACATAGAATTTCTATGTAACACACGTATCTTAGAGATAAAATTTCAATTATTGCGTGATGACTAATTATAATAATTGAACATTCCGTTCATTTACAGTTATGTAAATTTGGCTTTAGTAGCATTTTTTTTCCTTTTCAAAATATCTTATGTTATAAGTTACAATTGTTCACCCACCATTCATGGAAACTTAATTTTTTAAAACATTATCCTCTTTTATAGTCATCAGAAAAATTAATTAAATCTTTATTCCAGACACTTTATTAACTACTGCCAGATGGAGTAAAGTGGGTAGCCAAAATGGTATTGTTCAAATTTTGCAACTGATTTGTAATTTGCAAAATTGTAGACATAATATCGCATCCCGACAAGAAAAGAGACACACTCAAAATTGCAGAATTTGAGAAACGTCAACTTAAAGGATAATATAAAACTTATATTGAAATAGTATAAGCTTCTTTTAAATTTTAGGTAAGTATTTATGGTGGTAACTTCTATTATATTCTATAGAATAGTAATATAACACGCTGGGGCACCTCATACGGAGATATATTTCAATGACATAACATCAAAATTTTTATTTTTTGATTTGTGTCACTTTTCTTGCGGGGTGCAATATAATGTTTTAACTTTTCATCCTCGCTCCATTATACCCTCACTCCTTCAGGTGTCTACGGACTTCAGGGACCCGAGTTACTCAAGTGATATTTTCTTTTCAGGTAGGGTTTACTGTCTTCAGTAAACACGGCAGTCATGCTATCGGTATACCCAAGCGATCTTCTCTGCTTTTAACCCCATGTTCTATACCCCAGTGCCTCTTTTTTTCCTTTTCACATTTCTATTTGACATCTTGTGTTTCGCGCCAGCTTGGCCAAATATAGTCCTTGCGCCATAAAACGCCGAAACAACAAACCCCCCTCTATCTTTGCTCTAGTGTTTTTTAACGAGAAACAACTGTGAACTAATCTATGGAACTCCTTCATACATTTCCAGCTGGTGGCGGCCAATCACAAATACTTTTCATACTCAATATGTGGGAGCATTTACCCATCTTAATAAGTACTAAATTAATTTTAAAGTATAAGTATTATCACAAGAGAAGCATTTATACCCAAGTTAAACCCATTCCTAAATGTTTTAGCAGAAAATTGTATTAAATGAGGAATTTTCTGCTATTCTAGGGAATTATTTCATGAAAAGGTATTAATTTCACCACTACATTTTATATTTTTAAACCCTTTTAGCCCTACAAGGGGTTTGAAAGAGACATCTCGTCCATCGAGATCTGGCCAATTTTGTTAATGACGAGATATCTCGTCATCAAGGAACTGCCTATATTTGATGACGATATATCAAGATCTGATCAATTTTTCTTTTTATAACTAGATATCTCTTTCATCAAGATCTGGTCAGTTTTTCCTCTAACAACGACATAACTCTACCATCAAGATCTGGTCAGTTTTTCTTCTAATAACGACATATCTCTTCCATCACGATCTGGTCAGATTTGCTAATGACTAGATACCTCGTCGAGAAAACCACCAGGACGGTAAAAAACTGCATGAACGTGCCTAGTGCGTCCAGCAAGTGATTACTAGCTAAAAGTTACTAAAAAATGGCACGCCGGACTATCACAGGGTATAAAAAATAGCTGAAGGATTCGAATTTATGACTTATTTCCCACACACAGTGATATTTCTGGAAGATTTCTAACATCAGTATAACAATTTAGCCATAAGTATAATCTCTAGTATGAATTACTTTAAGAACTACTAGGTATCTTATTTATAGTACGATTTCTTTTCGTAAGAGCTACGATTAATGCTGATTCAGGAATTTTGATTTTTGAAGAATTCTATTATGAAGAATTTGATTTTGAAGAATTTGATTAATGAAGGATTTGATTTTGCAGAATTTGATTTTGAAGGATTTGATTTTGAAGAATTTTATAATTTACTAGTGGAATTATTTTATAAAAGTTATTAACTACATTTTTTGTGTTTAGGCCTTTTTATAAGAACATTCTAGGAACGCTCGTAGTACGTGATTACTGGCTAAAAGTCAGTAAAGAAAGTAGGACGCCAGGCTTTGTAAAAGCTACATAGCTAAAAGATTCCAATTTGCGATCTATTTCAACACATTTCCCACACACAACGCTATTTCTCGAAGGTTTCTAACATCCATATAACAGTTTAGCCTTAAGTGTCATCTTTCTTGTATAAATCGCCTTAAGTGCTACTACCTGAATGATATGTATCCGGGTATGAACTTATTAGCTATCGCTATTTATAGGACGATTTCTTTTCATAAGAGCCACGATTAATGATGATTTATGTTCCTTTAACAAGAGTATTCCATAACTCATTTCTTTGTGTTTATATATACTTACAGATTAAGGTGAAAGTGATGTGTATAGATGGACCCAAGGCTTTGACTTTCAAATCCGCTGTAACCTGCGCTTGTTATCACTGTAAGAAAGGTTGATGAACTCACGGCGTGCAATTTGATGATTCCCTTTTGCCAAAGCTTATAGGTTTCTGCTGATGTGTATTGTTGAAATGTGAAAAAATAAAATGCATTACTTCATATGCTTGCTTGCTTGGTTTCTTGTATGTGTGTTTTTATTTTTCAGTGGAACTTTTCTTTTGAAGGCTTGAAAATACTAGTTAAAGTACTGTTGGTACCATTTTATACTTCTGATGTGATGCTATAAACTGATAATGCTGACACAGACAGCCTAAAAAAATAACTTAATAAAAACTACTGAACTTGAAAACAAATAATAATAATAAAATAGTACTAAAAACTGATATACTTTTAGTACTAGTATGTATACTATATATTTGAACTAAAAAACTAATAATCTTCTAAAATTACCAATTACGATATGCGATTGATACCGTTGAAGGAAATTTGGAAAACTTTACACAAATTTTTAGTTGCGTCAATTACAAAAATTTCCAAAATTAAAAGAATTATAAAATTTAAAAGAATTTAAGGAATTGAGAAATATTGAAAGATCCACTATATATTAAAAGAATTATGAAAATAATACATTAGTTATAAAATTTATTTTATGTTAACAGTTAACTAATTTTATGTACACAAACTACACCTTACCACTTAATAAGATTCAGTATTGAAAGTTTCATATAACTAATTTACTAATTATTAAAATTATTCAGATTATAAAATATTTTATTTCACTTTTGAGTAATTTTCGAATATAACTTAACATTTTAAAGATACGCATAAGAGAAAAAGTGTGAGAGAATCAACCTGTCGGCTAAAAAATCAGTACTATCAAAAATTTTAGATAAACTCAAAATATTTTAGACAATAATGCTCTTTCTCTCTCTCTCTCTCTCTCTCTCTCTCTTCTACAATTTTTTCCATACTAATTTGTGTGAGCTTAGGAATAAAAAGTATTGATTTTCAATTTCCAAAGATATCATCTACCAAAGATTAGGAACATTTTAAAGTCAAGAATATAATTGACATTATTTGAAATAATTTGTTAAAAGAATGACAGATTATTGATTATTATAATAACTCTGAATGTATCATTTTTAAATCAAGGTTTAAACGAAGATTCCATGACTAGGTTATCCCTAGTACAACTTTGGGTTGGCGAATAACGTAGTAAAGCATATCATACGTTTTATATAGAGTATCAACTCATTAGAAATATGATAGTAAATCAGCAAAAAGATGTAAGAAATTTCGTCTTGACTATTTATTACATAATAAAATAATGCTATATTTATTGATACACAACTTCCTTAATTTTTTCATTCAGTATGATGTAAAGAAAGTTTCCAAAAAATGGAAAAGTATGTGTATCTCTCTCTCTCTCTCTCTCTCTCTCTCTCTCTGTGTGTGTGTGTGTGAGTATTTCTCACTGCAGAAACAACCGACGAGTTGTTGGTGACGCAGGCTGGATTCTTGTGACTTGTCCTGGAAGTACTTCTTTCTTCTGTGTAAGTTCAAATTAGCGTTCAAGTAAAAACTATGCTTGTGTGTATGTTTATTACTTAAAATTGTCTTGTTGTGTTGGTTCAGTTTGGTCAAATATGTCCTCTGCACAGTTAAAACCCAATAATATATTAAATTGTGATAAAAGTTTGACAAGATGAAGTTGAGAAAGTTGTCCAGGCAGCACTTCGTTTCATTATTAAAGACAATTAACGAAATTTCCTAGGCAATAAAATTCGACAAAGACGATAAGACATTGAAGTTTGATAGGGGTAAAGTAGAAGAATATGACGGACGAGACAACATTTCCCGTTCTAACTCGAGCAAATCGTGCTGGGTTCGTAATACGACTATAGAATATAAGTAGACGTGAGGTAGATAAGTAGTTACGAGGAGCTTAAAAAAGTATGACCGGCATGTCTACCAGTAGTCACGTGACTGATCTGTTAAAAATTGCCAAGCACGGTAAATTTCTACAAAGTGGAGACAAAAATGGTAAAATCGACATTTTACTATGTCGTGAGAACCAATCAGAGGACGTATCAATCGATGGGTGTCTTCTTCCATTCTGTGGACCAATCAAATGATGAGCGTTAGCTTTTACCCGTCACGCGAAAGAGCCACATCAGATTAATACATACTAATGTAAAAAGTAGTTGAGTTAGACTAAAATATCAAAGTGCTACTACTAGTTTGGGTCACATCATCCTGGGCACTTAAAAAGTTATAAGTTAAGTTGCTTTAATATTTCTTCTATTAATGCGACGTGTGGGTGAGAGTTATCCTAGAAAAGCACAACTCTATGTCTATTAATGAATAATGTGCCTTTTTCTTTACGTGTAGCATGGTTGGTTGGTTTTTATGGTGCAATGGCCATATTTGTCCATGCTGTGCAGAAGCACATCAAATAAATGGAAACGCACACAAAGAAAGTGTTACGGACACAAGAGATAAATACACTCAAGGAGGAATCGGACTTTTGTCTTGTGCATTGGGATACCCCACTGAGCCACGGTGACCACTGCGTTCAGTATGGAAATTGTCTGTTGAAGGTACAAATCGTCTGTCATGGCATTTTTGCGCTTAACAGCTCAAGCTGAATCACACCATGACGACTAGCAACTCTGTATCACCTTTTGTACATAAAGCTAACTTCTGTGTTTGTTGTACATGCTCTTATTCATACATCGTACCTTCATGCTTGACCAATCGCGAGAGATTACATATGTGACCTCCCACGCATATATAATATTCAAGTATGTAACTTCTCATGAACAGTCAATGCAAAAAAATCTCCCATTTTTCTTGTCGCAATTTCCCCAAAAATGCACCTTGGCCCATGAAACCCAACCAGCATCACGTTTTTCTCTTGTGAGAGTAACAGCAATCGCCAATCTTTGTCAGACAAATTTAAAATTTCCCCAAATATGCTCCTTGGGCCATGAAACCCAATCAGCCCACGTTTTCCTCTTCAACTCAGAGTAACAGCAATCGCCCAACAAATTGATATTTTCCCCAAATATTCACCTTGGGACATGAAACAGCAATCGCCCAACTTTGTCAGACAAATTTAGAATTTCCCCAAATATGCACCTTGTCCCATGAAACTCAATTAGCCTCACGTTTTTCTCTTTAACTCAGAGAAACAGCAATCGCCCAACTTTGTCAGACAAATTTAGAATTTCCTCAAATATGCACCTTGGGCCATGAAACTCAATTAGCCTCACGTTTTTCTCTTCAACTCAGAGAAACAGCAATCGCCCAACTTTGTCAGACAAATTTAGAATTTCCTCAAATATGCACCTTGGGCCATGAAACTCAATTAGCATCACGTTTTTCTCTTCAACTCAGAGAAACAGCAATCGCCCAACTTTGTCAGACAAATTTAGAATTTCCTCAAATATGCACCTTGGGCCATGAAACTCAATTAGCCTCACGTTTTTCTCTTCAACTCAGAGAAACAGCAATCGCCCAACTTTGTCAGACAAATTTAGAATTTCCTCAAATATGCACCTTGGGCCATGAAACTCAATTAGCCTCACGTTTTTCTCTTCAACTCAGAGAAACAGCAATCGCCCAACTTTGTCAGACAAATTTAGAATTTCCTCAAATATGCACCTTGGGCCATGAAACTCAATTAGCATCACGTTTTTCTCTTCAACTCAGAGAAACAGCAATCGCCCAACTTTGTCAGACAAATTTAGAATTTCCTCAAATATGCACCTTGGGCCATGAAACTCAATTAGCCTCACGTTTTTCTCTTCAACTCAGAGAAACAGCAATCGCCCAACTTTGTCAGACAAATTTAGAATTTCCTCAAATATGCACCTTGGGCCATGAAACTCAATTAGCATCACGTTTTTCTCTTCAACTCAGAGAAACAGCAATCGCCCAACTTTGTCAGACAAATTTAGAATTTCCTCCAATATGCACCTTGGGCCATGAAACTCAATTAGCCTCACGTTTTTTTCTTCAACTCAGAGAAACAGCAATCGCACTTCAAAAAGGACTTCTTAAAGTATTGTGAACCGCTAAATATTTCTTTAACACAAGGTGTTAAAAATAGATTTAAACATTTTTTTACTGATAAAAACGTAGTGACTGCCAGTGTTCTTCACCCAAAGTTTAAACTCGGTACTTGGCTTGATACTTTCATAACTGATTCTGATTGGGATACTATCAACGCATTTCTTCTAAGAGAAAATATCAAACGAATCGTAGAAGAGAATTATTGTGTTCACAAAAATGAAGCCTTTCCTATCTTATTGTACTGATGATGACTAACATTCATCTAGAAGTGACGATGAATTGTTTGAGACAGTGAAAACTAGACATCCTTCTGCCGATTTTGAGTTATCCACTTATTTTCAAAACAAAGATTGTAGTTTGTCTGCTTTCTGTCCTCTACCTACAGTAAAAAGCATGTTTGTAAAATACAATTCTCCCTTGCCAGCCAGTGCGGCTGTTGAAAGATTGTTTAATTCAGGCTGTTTGTGTCTCCGACCCAATCACAGCCGCGTAAGTGACAAAAATTTACAGATGCAGCTTTGGCTTTACCACAATAAATAGATTTTTTTATAACGATGTAATAAAGTTGATAAAAAAAATCTTTCGTGTATTGATTCCTACTTTATTTTAAAAACATTTGTAAGTATGGAATTTTGTCGTAAAAAGTAATCTTAAAAGTAATTGTAATTGTAACGCGTTACTATTGAAAAGTAGTAATTTTACAGGTAATTCGTTATTTTTTACGAAAAATAATTGTAATTGTAACAAGTTACATTTAAACAAGTAACGTCCCAACCCTGTGTACAAATTAGTTTACTGAGGGAGAGGTTAATTAAAAGCTGATTATAAAGACTTAATTCATCATGGCATCAAGGACATTATTTAACATCATTCATCAGATTTAATCTACTACAGAGTGTGAACAAAGTTTAAGGTGTACACATGCGGCTTTCAATCAAAAATGATTAGACATTTAGTTTGTCAATCTACGGTCACTCTCGCTTCACAAGGGTAATCAGATGGGACCTACGACTTAATCTTCTGGGGGGTTCTCACGTATAATTCCGCCATGCAGTCTTCATGCATGATTTCTAACCAGTTTTAATCTTCTTGACCTGTAAAATCTTTCCAAACGATTTTATTCTGAAGAAAGAACCAATAGAATATTTCGAAATGATTTTATTCCAAAGAAAGGAGGAATAGAATCGTTCCAAAATATTTTATTCTGAGGATAGAAACAATAGAATCTTTTCAATGGATTCTCTTCCAAGAAAATGACCTATAGAATCTTTTCAAGGGATTCTCTTCCAAGAAAATGACCTATAGAATCTTTTCAATGGATTCTCTTCCAAGAAAATGACCTATAGAATCTTTTTAATGGATTCTCTTGCAAGAAAATGACCTGTACAATCTTTTCAATGGATTATCTTCCAAGAAAATGACCTATAGAATCTTTTGAATGGATTCTCTTCCAAGAAAATTACCTAAAGAATCTTTTCAATGGATTCTCTTCCAAGAAAATGACCTATAGAATCTTTTCAATGGATTCTCTTCCAAGAAAATGACCTATAGAATCTTTTCAATGGATTCTCTTCCAAGAAAATGACCTATAGAATCTTTTCAATGGATTCCCTTCCAAGAAAATGACCTATAGAATCTTTTCAATGGATTATCTTCATTGAAAATGACCTATAGAATCTTTTCAACGTATTCTCTTCCAAGAAAATGACCTATAGAATCTTTTCAATGGATTATCTTCTAAGAAAATGACCTATACAATCGAAAATGACCTATAGAATCTTTTCAATGGATTCTCTTCTAAGAAAATGACCTATAGAATCTTTTCAATGGATTCTCTTCAAAGAAAAGGACCTATAGAATCTTTTCAATAGATTCTCTTCCAATAAAATGACCTATACTATCTTTCCAATGGATTCTCTTCCAAGAAAATGACCTACAGAATCTTTTCAATGGATTCTCTTCCAAGAAAAGGACCTATAGAATCTTTTCAATGGATTCTCTACCAATAAAATGACCTATAGAATCTTTTCAATGGATTCTCTTCCAAGAAAATGACCTATACAATCTTTTCAATGGATTCTCTTCCAAGAAAATGACCTATACAATCTTTTCAGTGGATTCTCTTCCAAGAAAATGACCTATACAATCTTTTCAATGGATTCTCTTCCAAGAAAATGACCTATACAATCTTTTCAATGGATTCTCTTCCAAGAAAATGACCTATAGAATCTTCCCGAAGTAGGAATTTCCATCGATTATTTAAACCAGTAGATGTGGTTACTTAATCATCACTCAAGTGGTTAAGCAACTAATTTTACACACAACCCACTAAGCTCTGTATGGTATTTCACGAACACTAATAAATTACTTATGCTTCTTCCCCCTATACTGACACTTGCTCGGTGTATGAAAATGAATAAAATACTATTTTCACAACGGATTAGTTTGTTAAAAAATACTTCGCCTACGAAAACTGCACTGCGGCGTTGTTTAAGAATCCGAATTTCACAAATTAAGTCCTTTGACGTCAGTCAGTGACACGAGCATCCTTGTAAGCCATCATCTGAAAAGCTTTAAAAGTAGCTCTTATCTTATTCTAATCTGAAAGGATGTGCCTTAGGGATTAATATGTGCAACGAAATACACGCCGTATGAAACCGGCATATGTGTAGTTTCTTGTTACTCAGACGTCTAGTTAAAGTAACATTTCGGCTCTTCGATTAAACGGAAACTCATTTGGAGCCCAATAATAGCACAATAAGTTATACAGACGAATGGAAACAAACTGCTCTGAGCAATAAATGCGCAGTACTTGTATTGCTTTCAGAAGCTGACTATTTTGGGATTTGCAGAGGTATTGAGTCGGCCGAAAAATTAAAACTGACGGAAATATCGGCGCAAAAGGATGATTTTCGGGATTCCTGGATTGATTACGTTTTTGTTGCTGATGCGAGAATCTTGTTTTTGCGGATCTTAAGCCTTTGATATGAGCTATGCTTAATCTACTTCAGTGATGGCGGAAATACTCATGCTTCAGATGCACTTGTAAAATAAGCAACATTAGTAAACAAAGCTGTGATTGGGGGAATTCAGAGGAACGGGAAAAAGGCCTTATTTTTTTTCTTTAGTTGATTCTATTTAAATCACTCCATTAATAGTCAATAATAGCGCACATGTTTTGGAAAAAGATCAAAATTAACACTCTTGATGGTTACCTTTGCTAAGTATATCGTCATTAACAAAACAAATCAGATTTTGATGGACTGTATAGCTATTCGAAGAAAATTCTGACCAGATCTTGATCTCATCATCTTCAAAAAATCTGCAGTATCTTTATGACGAGATATCTCGTCATTAGTAAAATTTATCAGATCTTGGTGGACGAAATATCTCGTAGAAACCATCTAAAGTATTAAGTATCCCAAAGACTCACGATTGATCACTCCTTCTGTGCATTGTGTTGATGATCTTTTATAAATGAAAGAAATGAGTATTCATTAAAACGTGATGGTTAGTGTTCTTGTTTGTAATGTCCCACCTTGATTTTTGTTTCAAGAGAATTTTCACGAAGCATGAAAACTGAACTGAGCGCTGTCCTCGTGTAATCCCAAACTCCTCGTGTCCAAACTCCTACAAATCTCTTCTGTGGTATGGAGACGCCGTAGCTTGGCTGGAAGAGTAGCGAATTTGCAACGAGAAGGTTGTGAGTTCAAAACCAGCCCAATCAAGGACCGTCGTGTATATGGGGACAGGTCCTCATTATATCTATCGGGTCCTCAAATATCCTCACGTTTCCGTGTTATGGCGATCGGAGAGTGAGGTCCCAGCTTAGGTGTTGCCTCGTCAACTGACCATGGTTCAAAATTACTAGGTGCTGACCTCGGAACTTTCTTTTCGGGATTGATCCCGGAACCTCTTGTAACCCGTAACTCAATAAATCATTATGTTTCTCCAATGAGACGTTAATTTAACTACCCTCCAACACATTTAGTGAGTGTGGAGCCAACTCAGGTGTTGCCTCGTCATCTGACCGTGGTTCAAATTTACGTTGTGTTGTCCTTCGATCTTTCCCTTAGGAAATTGATCCTGGATCGTTGTCGTTAACCCCGTTGTGTTACTCTAGTACGACGTTAATTAAAAAAATTACCAAATTACCAACACATTTAGCATAAAACTGTTCAATTTTAGAATCAACATGTATACAATCTACATATCATTTATCACATTGATCTCACAAGGTATGATTAGATACCAAATTAAATAGCAGCATTTGAAGATATTGTTTTGTCCATTTTACACCTTAAGAACTTTTGAGGATATTTTTCCCTTATTTTGGTTTCATTTTCTGATCAAGTAAATTAAACGTGATTTTTAACCGAGGTTTTTATAGCCATTCAAACCCAAACAGTGAATTTTTATTGGTTAGCCTTGCCATAGTGCTTGAGTAAACTGAATAATATTTAAGACATCTAGGTGAAGAAGTATCCTCAGTAATGCTTACGATAAAAAGTAATGCATTAGGATGTTGCGTAGTAACTTAATGGGAATCCCCTGGTGACCTTGAATCTTACAACAGCAATCTCTGACTTTACAAACGAATGAACTAATCCCTAGTTACCAGTTACTCATCGTTTCATAAAATCCACAAGCGGCATGTGCTTTATATAGATCTGCTCCGATGAGTTGCCACTCATGTTACGTGGTTTTGGAAGTTTCTATTCCTTGAATTAGGGGACACGCTAAACGTAAATAAAGAGTACTCAAAAATACTTTAATTTGGTTCCAGGTATCGAGTTTATCGTTAGGATGCCGGTTGTTAGGGCAGTGATTAAGAGCTCGTGAAACAGGTGATCACATATAGAGATCGCCACACATGGGTTTGCGAATAGTAACCCTTTCTCCTGCGATCTTAACTACCTGTGCATAAATGGATTTCTCCAAGGCCACCTAACATATCTTTAAAAGGCATTTTCCTTTTCTACAGGTAATTGAGAAACATTTTAAAGTATTAATATCTTCTCTTTTTAAGACTTTATTTTAAAGTTAAACATATCAATTTTTGATGTAGTATTATAATTCCAATTATTAGGTTCTTTCAAAGTTTGGATCTTTTTGTATATTTTTCTGCTATAGAGTTAACTTTCGAGAAAGAAATTTAAACTGTCAAAACGCATTTATCCAAAATATTTTATTTGCATTAAAACGTTTTCATCAAAAATATTTGAATTGTGTCGAAACGTATTCCTCAGAAATATTTGAACTGTACCAAACCATATTCATTAGAAATATCTGAACTATATCAAAACGTATTCATCAGAAATATTTTAATTGTATCAAATATATTCAGCAGAAATATTTTAATTCGATAAAAGCATTCTTTAAAAGTCAAGTACAACACTTCTTTGACTACTCACTTAAAAATGATTATTCAGAAAATTATTGCACATATATGGTAATAACAGCTTCTGTAGTTGTAAATTATATCAGACTCTCTTATTCATAAGAGTTACATATATTTTAATTAAAAAAAACTAACTCTTTTTCTCTCCTTTCGACACTAGAAAGTAGCTGTAGTCAATCTTAGTAGTCCAACAATTCTTCAGAGTATGTCTTAGCAACAATGTGGACTGCATGAAGTGTTGATTTTATATATGTATTTATATTTTTTTTACAAATAAGAATATTTAAACTTCATGTAGAATACTTTAATTATAATAAACTATAATAAGTAATGGTTAATTAACTTAATCAATCACTAAGAAATATGAAAGCCTGACGAATGTTAATTTCTTTCACTGACATAGCCTCACATATCCGTATGTTGACATATCGCATTAACGCTAGTGGTACAGATTTCACATACTTCATGTTATTCAATCACCTGATAAGAATTACATACTACAGCTATCCAAGTTAGGCATTAAAAAATCAATCGCAACTATAAAGATAAACCAACTACCGAAAATTCAAACCCATTGTTGCTACGAAAAATATCAGATTCGTAAAAGTAAATATGCGGTAATAATTTCAATTTGTGATTTAATTTTTTATAACTATATTTTATCTTCTCTGGATCTATAACATACCTCTTTGAAAAAAAAAAGTAACCGCTTGGAATGCATTTTAAACATAAGTAAGGAATAATTAGAGGTTTTAAAACTATTGTACTTAATTCTGTTTACTTTTAGGTACAAAGTATATCAATGTCCTACACTTTAATACCCCATAACTGGTTTAGAGAACAATGGGATTGAAATAAAACAAGAACTGTTAAATTTGATGTTTCTTCAAATTTTCTCTTATAATTTCATGAACTGCTTGGAAAGTTTTGCTCTTATTTTTAGTTCCCTATCTTTAACCCTCAACGTGGTTTCGACGAGATATCTCGTCCATAAAGATCAAATCAATTTTGCTAATGGCGAGTCATCAAGATATTGTCTATTTTTCTATAAGTTCAAGACATGATCAGTTTTCTCTTAATTGCGAGATATCTCCTCTAAACGACCACGAGGAGGGTTAATAAAAAACAGAAGGGAGAACATTAACTTTTTTCATATTTCATAGTAGTTACGATGGCTTCTGCTTCTTCGTCTTTGCACGCTCCCCTGAAAAGGATGATAGTGCTGGTGTCCCATCGAAAAGGCCATAGACCTTATTTTGGATTTTATTGTCAGTAACAAGCTTGTAATGAACTATACATTTAACCACTAAGTTTTTTGCTATTGCATTAGTCTCTTGACTCTCTTATTATTATTGTATTCCTAACGTAATAGCTATTTTATTAATATGATAAATTGATTTAGGTTAAATTTTGTTATAGGTCCCAAACGGCCACATGTGTTGGGACGTTACCTCTTAACAAATAACGTAACAATATCTCAAAATCCTGATATAATTAAGTTGTCATATACTGACTTCATCTTGTTATGACTAAGATGTCATATATATTGCAGTTATCGACGGATGTCATTGTATTTTGATATAGAATTTGACAACCGTCTCTGGTTATGGTTAATTTATCCATCGATTTGTACATACATTTCTGAAATTAGCATAGTGAATGTGGGTCTGAACTATTTTTTCCAGAACGGATTGGCACAATTGTACTTGCAATATAGCTTATTTTCAAATCTTTTTATGCTTTCGTCGATTCATATTTTAATTCAAAGCATCGTTGATTGCGTATTATTATGTACTTTCAAATTGAATCATCTCTGTGTATCACTTAAAACAACTTGAAAATTTTAGTTCAAAAGCTCTGAAAACTCTAAATCACATATAATCTTTTACATCTATAAAATGTATTATTTTGTCTTAAAATAAAGTCCTGTAAATGTAGTGCTGTGCAATTTAACTGTATAAACTATTATGAAAAATTTAGTTTATAGTGATAGATGTAATGTTCACAAACCTCTTCTGAATACAATAAGTGAACGCTTCAGATTTTAACTGTCTTTAATGGTTTGTAAACAATATATAGTTCAAATTTGCACATAATTTTTTATTTAATTCTAACATTTTATAACTATCTTGTATGTTTTGATAAATAGGTAAAATATTTCTCTAGAGTTTGTATTAAATCACGGATGTTAATAGATGACGAATGAAGAGTATTATTATTTCAAATACAAACAATTTATTGCGAGATTAAACTACTTTAAAATTATCCAATATACAAAGAAAAGAAAAATGAAAACATGAAATATATGGGGAACATCACATTATTAAAATACATATCCATAACTAGAAAACAAAAGCAAATGTTTCATAATTAAAAGCCTACGTGTAGGAAATGCCATTTTAACTGTCATGAAAATAAAACAGTTGTCATGGAAAATCCGTTTCCTGAATCACTAAAAATTGGAATGAACACAGTAGAAATATCGATTCAATGCACTCAACTCTTACTTACAAATGTCGCTTTTATCATAATGCTCTTACATTGACATTTATGAAGTAAAACATATCTCATTATATATTCCTCAAAACTTAACCACATTTAATTCATGAATATGTATTGTAGGTATGTCATAAGCAACATTTAACTATATAAATACTTTTTCATAAGAATAGATGAAATACACAATTTTAAAAACAATAAATTTTAATGATGACAGAAAAATACAATATTGGTTTCCTAACTACGAACTGCAACCTAGAAAGATGTACACTAAATTGATTACTTTTATATTTTCTAGAAATATCTTCAAATACTTTTCCAATATATATAAATAATTTTCCATATTCTTTTAATATTTCAATTTACAACACAATTATCGGATTCCAGAAGTACGTATCTACATTTATCGAAAGGAAATATTCCACTAAAGGATGTGAAGTAGGAGGAATAACCAACTTTAGCCCTGCCTTGAAATAAAATTGAAACTTCCAGACTCTCAATTCCCTTGTAGTGCTGTGATTTGAGCACTCAGTCTCTTAGAACTCAAAAGCATGGAAAGAATGGGAATTGACAAATAAAAGCAGCCTGGCAACTTTAGAAACGCAGCGAAAGAAAAAACCTCACAAGCAAGAAAAGATCAAGAAATTTTAGAAACGTAAGAGTAGAGCTTTTACTAAACGAATTGAGAACAGGGTCAAATAATTTTATAAATTAATTGCGAAACTGAATTTCTGTGTTCCTTTAGTATAAGGAGTCAATAGATTTAGTAGTACTGGATGCAAATAGTGATGAACTATTTTTAATTTCCTAATTTTTTAGTAGTTGGCTTAATTAAGCAAAAATCGAAACTCACTCCAGTCGGTCAATTAACTTTTTTTATTAATGGAATTAATGGGTTTTTCATTAACCCTCCAAGTGGTTTCGATAAGATATATATATATATATATATATATATATATATATATATATATATATATATATATATATATATATATATATATTCTCTTTGTTATGATGACGAGATCAAGGTCTGGTAAATTATTTTCTTCTAATGACTGGATATCAAGGTTTGGTAAGTTTTAGAAATAAAAAGATACCTCGTTGAAATAACCACCGGGAGGGTTAAGTCTGATAGAACAAACATTTTATTATCAAATGTATAAATGAATTACGATTATGGTATTTCTCAATCGCGTTTCATAAACTTTTGAGAGCAGATCAATATTTTACTAAGCGGTATCATTTTAATATTTGTCAGTTGGACATATTTTTATATTAAACGTAGTTTTTACCATACAGTTAAACACAAACTGAATTAATGTCAAGTTAAAAAGAGTGCTGGAATAAAATAATTTGTCCCTATGTAAGTTACACATTCTAGTTTAGGTATTGAAGACAACTTTAATATTTTTTTTACATTTTAGCTTCAAGACTTGTCGTTTTTTAACGTAAGATATCTGATTTTGAAGTGAGAAATTCTTTGTTAGGTTTGATTCTTTTTGTCACTACTAACTTGTTAAAAATCAGTACTGATTTCTCATTTTTACCTGAAATTACTTTATTTGACATATATTATAGGAGCATTATCGCAGAATTAAGTGACTGTAAGGATACTAGGATGATATAAACCTACAAAAATTCGATTCTTCCATTTTGTATATATTTTGTTGACTCCTATGCCTAAAAGTGGTATTTTTTTTTTAATTTTTAAGATAAGTTATTTAAGAACTCTTTAGTAAACAGAAAGCTACGTCTTCTATTGACATCTGCAGATTCGTGGTAGTTTTCTTAAAAAGCAATTTTTCCAATTTCAAGTACACTTTTAAATAATATATTGACTATCATTGCGCTTTTTTCACAGATCGTACGATACACAGTAATGAATGTGCTATACCTCATTAAAATCATTAAAGTTATAACTGATTTACATGTAAACAATTGTATAAAACAACATTAGAATTAGAATTTAGACACAAATTAGTTGCATGAGTTTGAGATAAGTTTGAAAATTTCAAGTAAATGTATTGCAATTGAAATTTAACGATTTTTTCAAACATTGCTTGACATTTCAGTACAAATTCCATAACAATTTATTTGTTTCTCAGTTCTATAAGTGCAACTGCGTAAAGGTATGCATTAAAAATTGTCATAAAATCCAAATGTATATTGCTTATTACTCTTTGAAGGGACAGTAGACTTTCAAAACTAACAAAATCGCTCAAAAATCGATTTTTTTTTAATTTTTAGCGTTAGAAATCTATATCACATTTTGAGGATAGCAAAATAATTTTTTTATTGCGACCATCTTTGACAGAGCTATATATGCAGCATCAAAGATAAGATGTAGTAGATAAGTATATTGAGTCAACAACAAAAATACGTTTTACTCCTATAGAAATTTTTCTATTCAGGTTTCAAATTGTTCCCTACAAAATTGGCTTCAATCAATTTACTTGGAATTTCTTTAGAGAATCCATGAAATGTGTTGTATATATCTAAGTTCAAATGAAAAAATTTCATCATACTTCCAAATTTTTGAAATTTTGGTGGAAAATGTTGTTTAACATTTTTTTATTTTTGTTGTTTTAGTACACCGTTTTTACTTAACAATTGAGTGATACAGTTACCAAACGGAGTTAATTTATCTTTATATAAATAATTATGTGAATTAAAATTTTGATAATACGTGGAGAGAAAATTAACGCGCGGATGACCAATTAATATTTGTTAATTAATCAAAAAACTTTTAACAGAGTTTTATGTTATACTTCCTCTTTAAAAATTTCGAAACAATCGAATAATAACTGCAAAAGTATCTTTTAACAGTCCACTGTTCCAATAATAGTGTCCCTTTTTTATGACTTTTTAAGTCATAAAAAAGTAGAATATATATTACCTTTCAAATGAAAAAAAATTGATTATTCAGGGTGTTTCCGAACTTCCTGTACCAACTTTGAGGAAAGATACGGAATATATGAACCAGAAATACATGCTCATAAGCGCCATCTGGATTTTCTAGAGGGCGCTGTTCTTCAGCGCGCCTGGATTTGCTAGCAGCGCGGATTTTCTAGCAAGAGGCTGCGTTGTTGCTTTCACATCACTCACTTGGATGCATATATTTCTGTAAGTAATCAAAACTCAGTGACCAACTACAGTTAAACTGTAATATTAGAGGCTGGTTAAAATGCTGTTCACATGCATGCTGTTTTTCATTTCTGCGTCTTCGTGTGTCCTCTAGCACATCCGGATAGACATATCTCTTGTTCATACTGTCTAATTATGTGTTTTTTACTTCTTCTGAAGTGTGTAAAGGAAGTTTTGAAATACCCTATATATAATTTTGAACTCTTTTTTTCGTTTATGTCGATTTATTCCAATTTTCAATCTTCTGAGTAGCTTTAAGGTATTCAACATTTTAACTTTAAGTATCTTTTTATTTATAAATCTTTAAATTGTCCATCTATTATATAATTATAAGAATAATTATATTATACTACTCTAAACCTGTCTGTCTCTCTCGAGAACTGCCCCAGATAGAAAATCTGTACCTGTCTGTTGCTGTAGAAACTAGACGTTGCCCATTCTCTGAAGGAGATTCTCGAAGCATTCGAGTCTGTCACATTGGCGCACTAAGCGACAGTTGACTCTTCCTTAGTTTGTGAGATAACATGACGAGCTAGTAAATATCAGCAAGGTCTTAATCTGGCTTCGTGAGAAGTGGAGAAATTTCTTATTGTATCTAATGAGATTTATCCTGGGCAATGAATTATCGCTAAACTTGAATCGCCCAAGCTTAGAGACATTATTATATTCCATTTTGATATACATAGAGGGTGAATAAGTGATGCATACGGAATAATTCGGGTGGTAAACGAAATTTTTTTTTAATGGTCCTATGCTTTGGAGATTTAAGGTTGGCTAGTTAACGGTTGATGTGAAAAATCATTGCCCATTAGAAATCCCATTCGATGCATGAGTATTATTTAGTATATTTCATTTCATGCATGCTTTGCGGATGTCAATGAAATAATAAAAAGGCTCTTTGCTTTGATAGTTCAAAATAAACAATCTAGAGGTTATGGAAAAATCGTTGTCCCTTACAATTCTCATTCGATACATTCGCATTTCTGAACCACTCACAAAACCTGAGGATCGATTTTCAATTTGCTGATTTCCACGAGCTAGTAGAGGATATCACTCCAACCGCCTACCGACAAATTAGCCAAAACCTATCATCTGACTCAAAATATGGGAGACCCATTTCTATAGCCACAGCCAGTATCCAGACTTTGTGTCTGGAACAGTTCGGATAGACAGACAGCAATTGTCGTTTCTTTTCTTTGAAGCAATTTTCGTTGCATATTACATTTTACGATATTTAAGTTAACATCGAAATTTCTACTGTATTCACGAACGAAACAAAACGAAATCTTCACTCCACGTGGTCAGTAGGCAAAATACGGCCGGGCTTAGTTACAAGGGGAGGGAAGGCTTCCTTCCTGTGGTGTGCTTCGTAAGTTGGTATCCCTTGACAGCTGGTAGTGGAGGAATCACACTTCGTACAAGCACACGACAGCGCCACATAGTATTCGTATTCGGCAATACTTAGATCAGCATCCGGATCGCAGTTCCGAAGAAGGGTGTATCGAACCTCTCGATTTTCGTGCATACAAACCGAATGGAAGGGTCTCTTGAACGGGAATCGCCAATCACCAATCTGGAAATTAAGAAGTCTTAGTTTATATTCGGTTTAATTCTCAAGAATTCTCTAACTCTATACAAAGCAAGTGCGTTGTTAAAAGTAAGGTAACCGTAGAGAAAATATAAAAGTAGAGTGAACAAAGGCGATCTTTTTATGTGCCCAGAAGGATGTGATCAAAACTAGTAGTAATTAGGGATGCGACACGTCGATGTTTTCAAAACATCGATGTTTTATTTTTTTAATATCGATGTTTTATATAAAAAAAACATCGATGTATTTGAGCCGATGTTTTTGTAACATCGATGTTTATGCGTGTCGATGTTTAATTATAAATTAAAAACCTGCCATTATAAAAATTAAAAAAATAACCAAGCAGCATAATTCTTATAATCATTAAATTGAATATACTTTTAGACCACAGTGGCCAAGGGTGGAGTGTCTGAAAAGTAGGGATGCGACATCGTTGTCGATGTTTTCAAAACATCGATGTTTTATTTTTTAAATATCGATGTTTTTTTTTTAATGCCATCGATGTATTTGAGCCGATGTTTTTGTAACATCGATGTTTATACTTGTCGATATTTAATTATGAATTAAAAAAGGACCATTATAAAAACTTAAAAAATAACCAAGTAGCATAATTCTTAAAATCATTAAATTGAATATACTTTTAGACCACAGTGGCCAAGGGTGAAGTGTCTGAAAAGTAGGGATGCGACATCGATGTCGATGGTTTCAAAACATTGATGTTTTATAAAAACATTCTTGTATTTACCATCGATTTATTGGAGCCTATTTTGTTTAACATCGATGTTTTTGCGTTGTCGTAATAGTAAAAATTAAGAAAAATAATCGTGCAACTAAGTATTTGTCAGTGATGGCGACATCTGTCTCATTAGAAAGAGTTTTTTCCCTAACTGGTGAGATAGTTAGTGAAAAAAGAAGTCGGCTTAAGGTGGAGAAAGTTAACAAACTTCTTTTTTTACAAACTGTAGATAACAAATACTGGGACATAGTATAATATTTATGGGCACCAATATTTTTTATTTACAGTAAATAAAAAATAAGTTTTTTTATGTTTACCCCCATAAGTCGACAAACAATTAAAAATAACTAACAATAATTATTGTTATGCACCTACCTAATTATACTTATAGTTAGTAGTAGGGATGCGACATCGATGTCGATGTATTCAAAACATCGATGTTTTTTAAAAAACATGTTGTTTGATGATGAACATGATGTTTATACTTGTTGATGTTTTTACGTTGTCGATATTTTATTTTTAAATGAAAAAAATACCGTAATAAAAATTTAAAAAATAACCAAGTAGCATAATTTTTGTAATCAGCAAATTGAACATACTTTTAGCCCAAAGTGACCAAGGGTGCAGGGTCTGAAAAGTAGGGATGCGACATCGATGTCGATGTTTTATAAAAATATCGATGTATTGGAGCCGATGTCGCCCCATCACTAGTTTCTAA
Source organism: Metellina segmentata (assembly GCA_947359465.1). Taxonomy (NCBI): domain Eukaryota; kingdom Metazoa; phylum Arthropoda; class Arachnida; order Araneae; family Tetragnathidae; genus Metellina; species Metellina segmentata. The sequence continues at coordinate 39,289,154 of OX375884.1, forward strand.
ACCAGTTTTAAGAAATGGGGAAACAAGTTTAAATACACTGAATTTTAAAAACATCGATGGTTTGGGGGCGATGTATTATCAACATCGTTGTTTTAGTTTTGAACATCGATGTTTTGCTGTCGATGTCGCATCAATAGTTGGTAAACCAGTTTTTAGAAATGGGGGGAAAAAGTTTAAATACACTGAATTTTAAAAACATCGATGTTTTTGGGTCGATGTATTATCAACATCGATGTTTTAATTTTTAACAACGATGTTTTGCTATCGATGTCGCATCCCTAGTTAGTAGTATCTATGTAAAATTGTTGTAAATATTTTTTTTATATTATTCACTTTGAAAATAAAAGATTTGTTAATTCTTCTCAGATATTAATACAGATATTAATTTTTTGACTTTGTTTTGACAGTTAAAAAAAGTTTAACTTATAAATTAATAAACATGGCAAATGACAAATTAAATCTCCCCCCCTCCCCGGCGAACATTAATGTTTGAGGTTGCTAAACCAGTTTTAAGAAATGGGGAGAAAAATTTTAAGATGTTTTAATTTTGAACATTTTTGTACACCGATGTTTTAATTTTGAACATCGATATTTTAATTTTGAACACCGATGTTTTTAATTTTGAACATCGATGTTTTAATTTCGAACATCGATGTTTTAATTTCGAACATCGATGTTTTAATTTTGAACATCGATGTTTCAAAACATTGATGTTTTGCTGTCGATGTCGCATCCCTAGTAGTAACAGGATCCTTCAATTGTTTTCATCTGCCGGGTGAAAACGAAAATTCATCAGCGGATAGTTCCATGGGACGGGCAGAGACGGCGTCTCGCCCATCCAATTATTCATTATCTGATTGGTCCGTGTGACATAGAAGTAGACTTTGGTAATTTCATCATTTTTTGACACTATAGAAATGCGCATTCACACACATGACTTTTCATATGATGTTATATCAAAAAACGTGGCGATAAGATAACAAATCGGCCAACCAAGTCAGTTTTTCATAGAGTAACTCCACTTCTAGTTGACATGGTGGTCCCTCTCTTTGAATCTCCTCGCAATAGCAATGATCAGCCTAACACCAAAATTTCAATTAGCTTATTTCCAAGATATAAAGAAACTAATTTACAGGGTCAGCATTTTATAAGCATGACATCTTGATGTTATTTTAGGAGGTAGGTAAGCTGTTAATTATTGAATTACCGTCGCCTTGCAACAACACAACGGGCTATTTTATGTTAGTTCTTATCTTTCCTTTCGGGATTGATCTCAGACTATCACCAATAGTAATCACTCTTAATCTGTTGAGAGCATTAATTTGGCATTATATTTATTAAAGAAGAAAGCTAAGTCGTTTGCTAGCCATTTATAGTAAAGATTTTTAAGCCCTATAATAGTAAGTTAAATCGAGAGTTTTATTTAAGCTCTTCTAAGACCTATACAAAATTTTATGAAAATATGATAATCTTTTTATATTATTTAACATTATTATTTGTATATGATATTTTTAGCATACTAATTTTGCTACAAATCTAAGATTAAATTCATTGAAATGAATTATTGAGTGGCATGGGATTATTCGCCCTTTAGTTGTGAATAAAAAATACAGTTACATTCGAATTATCCAATAATAAACAAACATTACTTTTAAAAAAATACATACACTATACGTGTTAAAAAAGTTGTTAAATGAAACTAATTAAGAAGATAAGCTTTACCAATCATGATTTCTTAAACATATTTATTTCAGATTATACGCAAAATGTATAAATAATAAAGCGAGGAATTTCTCGACAATGGTAGTCAGAAAAATACTCTATTAAATAACTTCATATAATATCACTATCGCCATTACACATTCAAATTTACACAATAACAGTTCATGATAAATAAGTAATTAATACATTTCTTAAACTTAATCTTTGTTGCGTAAATCAAGCCATTCGGCGTGTTTTCATCATATTTGTAAAAAGTAAATTGCAGAATAATTAGTTATTTCCTTTTTGTATAAATACAAAAATAAAAGACTTCTAAAATTGTCTACTTAATTCTCTAGATTCTTTTTCATCATAAATAATTAAATATAAGCTACATATATACGTATTTCGAATTATTAACGTGTTCAGAATTGCATCATGTGTGACATCATGCTGAATGCCCTTCATAGCATTTTCTCATTTATTTTCTAATCGTTTTATATTTAAATAATGCATTCTGAAGAACAAAACTGTCTAAACAATCTCATTTGTTCTAGCATTTATTTGAAAATGGTTTTATATTTACACTACATAGACAAAAATCATTGTACTTTTACAGAAGCCAGATCAACACAATTTTTTTTTGCGTTAGCAATCTGTATGTCTGTGCAGCGGTGGCGACATACATCCTTCTAAGTATACTATTCACTAGTCCTAGACAAAAAGTGGTATGTTTTAACATTCTGACTTTAATACCCTGAACTCTATCTCTGAATAAGGTCTAATCTACTTAAAACGCAATCCAATGTGTAAAAGGGTTATTTACTGAATTAAAATCTAGACTCTGAGCAGGTCAATCTATTCGGGTTACTTGATTTTCCATAAACATGATTCCAGTAATGTGGCATAGCTTTGAAATAAACGTTCAGTGTTTTCGTACTGCCACAATATAAGGAGCACAGAGTGATCCTCATATCACGGTACATATACTTCAGAGTCCATGTTACCATGCGCTACAACCGCAGAACCAGCCAATTCGCATGCACATAGGGATGTACTTAAGAGTCTAAACTAGTGGACTGGTGTGTTCTTCGATCTTTGACTCTCACTCTGCAAATGGCTCATATAATGAGCGACCCGTATCACCCACGTCTTATTCCCTTCGCCATTTTTGAAATGACACTTTTATGATCTGCTATTTGAGGTGACTTGTTCCAGTGTCCAATTTGCGCATTCTTTACACAATAGTTTGCATTGGATTGCATTTTATGTCATGCTTACATGGATTGATGTGTTTGGATATATATGGCGCAAGGGCATGTTTGGCCAAGCTGTTTCTAACACAACACAGATAGCTTTGCTTAATGGACATACACGCTTAAAGAAAGTTTAACTGACACAAAAGAGGGAAATACACCCAGGTTAAAGACTACAGCAAGGTCTACAGGTAAAGACTACAGGAAGGTCTGCAAGTAAAGACTACAGGAAGGTCTACAGATAAACACTACAGGAGTGTCTACAGGTAAAGACTACAGGAAGGTCTGCAAGTAAATACTACAGGAAGGTCTACAGATAAACACTACAGGAGTGTCTACAGGTAAAGACTACAGGGAGGTCTGCAAGTAAAGACTACAGGAAGGTCTACAGATAAAGACTACAGGAACGTCTACAGATAAAGACTACAGGAAGGTCTACAGGTAAAGACTACAGGAAGGACTACAGGTAAAGACTACAGGAAGGTCTATAGGGTAAAGACTACAGGAAGGTCTACAGATAAAGACTACAGGAAGGTCTACAGATAAAGACTACAGGAAGGTCTACAGATAAAGACTACGGGAAGGTATACAGGTAAAGACTACAGGAAGGTATACAGGTAAAGACAACAGGAAGGTTACTACAAGAATAGAACTTAAACCGCCTACAACTTGCATGTTACATGAAACTAATCCTGTTTTATCGGTGCTCTTTGTTCATTCCTCTTTTGTGCTTCAGTTGTAATATTATGGGTCTTCCAGGACGATCATCAATGACATTAGAGTTCAATATGGAACCTTTCTGACATCAGCATTGTTTTTTACGTTCATACATCCAATAGAACAGCTATGGCGATGCCATCTTCAACCATGCAATGGTTTACCTTTTTCTGGCAAACCATTTTGTAAGCAAATGATATGATCTGTGCTCCTGTACACTTTTATACCTTTAGGAACAAGTATATAATAGCCTTAGACGCACACCACTTGTTAGAAGATACTTGCTCTTTTTTTAAGTGTCCAATCACTTTTGTCTACATAGTGGATTTATATAAAAATATGATACATTACATTTATAGTAGATAATCTGACACCCAATTTATGTTATAGGTGGTATTGTAATTTTTCTCGTCATCACTTTAAAAGTGTTTATAAACTGTCTTTTAAACATTCATTACTCATCCTCTACGTAAAATGTGAAATGTTTAATGTTCGATTTATCTAACAACTCGTTTTTATAATAGTTTAAGGTTGTAATAGATTCATTGTGTCGATTCCTCGAATTTACACTGACATCAATGATTGAGTTTACAAAATTAGTGTTGATTAAATTTACGAAAATAGCTTTGATTGAGTTTACGATAGCATCGTTGACCAAGTTTGCGATAGTAGTGTTTATTGAGTTTGCGATAGTAGCGTTGGTTGAGTTTGCGATTGTAGCGTTAATTGAGCATACGATAGTATCGTTGATTATTTTACGATAGTAGCGTTAATTGGTTGATTGATTTTACTATAGTAGCATTGATTGGTTGATTGAGTTTGCGATAGTAGCATTGATTGAGTTAGTGATATTTGCGTTGATTGAGTTATTAACAGCATTGGCTGAATTTAATACACAAATGGATAGAATGAGAGAAGTATTACTTCTCCAGCGTCACAACGTCCCCAACAAGCCATAGCTGTCACGTGATCCCAACATTGCCGTCCGTTTTCGTCCGTTTGGGAAGCTCTGAATGTGAATTCTCGCCGATGACACTCCAAGGTGTTTTCTGGGTCCACTGGTAATTTCTTAGCCATTGCAACGGTCAACAAGACTCCTAAAATTTGAAACATGACCATTCTGGACGGGGGAAACTGGAAAGAGAAACGTTGAGAACATTATGACGTTGACTATATCAATTAATCAACTAGTGAATAAAAATACATACGGATACAACTGAGGAAAAAGGGATAGATCCGATCAACTAACTTCAAAAGATTATTATGAGTTGTAGAGAGAGAAAGAGAGAACCTGAAAAAGGGGGGGGGGGGGGATTGAGACATGAGTAGTCTTAAGAGTTCGAGGGTTTCAATTATTTGACACTGAATTGCTCATGCAAAATATTTTGTTTCTAATGTCCGACCACTGACCCCTTGGACCTCCGGCACTACAAAGTGTGAACTGATTACTAAACTACCCTACAATAATAGACCGAACGCCGACGGATTTGCATAAAATCCGACTACTTGTTTTGGGGGTGTTTTTAGTGGTATGGCCTGAGACCTTTGCATGTTGTTCCTGGTTAATTGGACGCCTGCCCCTACATGAACGTTTCGGACAATCAGGTTCTTCCTACGCTAAGGCAATTTTATGGAATGGACGAATGTTACATCCAGAACGACAACGCTCCATGTCATGTTGCAGCCTCTGTCAAGCAGTGGTATCGAGATATGGATGTAAAATGTCTTCCCTGGCCTGCTCAGAGTCCCGACCTAAACCCCATAGAACATTTGTGGGACGAAATAGAGCGACGTTTATGGATCAGGGAACCACGTACGAAATCTACAGCTGAGCTGACGACATTCTTGCAGCAGGAATCGACGCAAAAACCCATAGCTGTGTATGAAAACCTTGTTGAAAGTATGCCCAGAAGGGTTGCTAGTGTAATTGTAGCAAGTGGGGACCATCCTCCCATTAAAGCAAGTATTATTTCCCTTATACCATCACATCGTGCTGTCCGGTCTATTATTGTAGGGTAGTGTATATGTGAAGGAGAACCCGATGCGTAAGGTCCTAACAAAACAATCACCAACGTCCGTTCTCTTACAAACCGCGTCCTGGTGGCAGCAACCGTTATGACCACTACAACAGAGCAAGTATGAAAACTAAGTTGTTCATTTACATATAATACTTTATAAACTTGCACCTAAGGAGTACATCTAATGAGTAAGAGACTAATATTATAATAGTTGATATAAAGTGAAATTGAAATCGGATTTTTGATTCAAAATGTTGCAATACAACTGAAAGAAAAATAAATTACTCAAACAACTAACTTCAAAATATCATCAGTTGCAGATCCTGAAGTTTGAGACTATCAACAATTTTTTGGAGTTCGAGGTTTTCAATAATTCAACACTGAATTGCATATGTATGAAAGAAGTTGCTCAATTGATGACAGTAATTTTCGAAGCTTCAGCTAAAAGGTGCATTAATTCGGTAAGAAATTAATATTTTTTAGTTTACATAAGGTAATTTTTTTAGGTGATTGTTAAATTGAAATCAAGTATATATAATATTTTATATAATACCGATACTATTTACGATATGCGATTACCAAACAAGTATTAAAATGTACTCTTCACAGGTATATATTTTGTGCTATCACTTCTATTACTCACTGCTTTCTCTATCCTTGAAACACATATCGTCGACTTAGAACAGAAACTAATTAACTGCCATTTTTTGAAGACATTAAGCTTTTATTTTCATGATGATGTGAGAACTACATGGTCGTGTTTTAATCAGTTTAAAATATATGTAACCCTATCTGAATGTTCTTATAATAATTACTTTTTGAACCTAAAATCTTCTATTATTTTTTTACCTAAAAATCAATAGTCTGTAAATAGGTGTAGGGTAAAACAAATTGTCAGTCTATGAGTTCCTGCTCTAAGCCGACGATATATTGTATGTCTTCCCATTACGAGGATAGACCATTTTGTTGCTCCAGTGCGACGTTAATTAAACTACCGACCCTACAAAGATAGAAGGTGGTACTAATTCGTTGATGATTTAATCACTAACATGATGACTCACATAAAACTTATTATTAAGTCTTTGCTAGCAGAACGCATAAATTTGTCATATTTTGAATTTACGTGTTGATTATCTCATCAAGCCCGAAAAAATCCGGAGGCATTTAGATTAATTTACGTGGAGTAGGAAGAAGGATGTACTAACGAATAATTTGGAGGATTAAGCTTTTCAGTCCAGTGTACATTTTTCTCGTATGAAAGAAACTGCACAAATGTGAACTCGTGCATAAGTCGTTCTAGAAAAATGCATATTTGATATTTGTTTGATAGTATCAGAATCTGGTTCTCAAAAGAGGACAACTGGCCTTAGGTATTTAACAAATGTTTAACTTTGGTAATATTTGTTTGAATACAAACATGCCTTAACTTTCTATGTTAGTTAATTTCATCATCGTTATTAACAACTCTTACTACTGTTTTTCTTTTTGAGGAATAGCAAAGTTTTACGAATATTGTTGTTTTTAACTTTTGTGAAAAGGTATTTTTTTTCAGTGGGATAAGATATGATACAAAACACTATTTCCCAAACTTGTTGACCCCATTTCAAATACAATTATTTAAAATTATTACAAGCACCAAAATCTCAATCTGAACTAATAATAAATTACAAACTTAACTCTGTCTATACTATTTGAATTTCATCGAAATATTCACGTAGCTGTGTGGGTGGTTATGGAATGTGATGTAATAACTATTACATCGAGTCCAAAGTTCGCACAACATAAGGTTGCATGTTCAAATCAAATTTAAGTCCAATTCCATTTCTATTTTAACATCTATTTATTAACAAAGACAGGACACTAACACGATGACAATGAAACAAAGAGAATGGATAGGTTCATTCCAACGTAGTCTTCCTTCGACCACGTTCCAAATCAATCTGGCGAATTCCCCATCGGGTAGGGAAGATGCGCGTTTCAAATTCCCTTTCATAGGGATTATCACAAGATCTGTGGCTAAGTTGCCACATGGAATTCCAGCAAGTTAATTTGTAAGTAAAGCAACATGGAACTGAAATGATACAGTTATTTATAAAAATCAAATAAATAATAAACTCACTAGATTTCTAACTATTATTACTAATTGCTATCAATCAAATCAGTAAAATTGAAAATAATCTCGAATGAGAACAACACGTGATTATGGTCATTCATTATTGTTATGTTAACAAATTTTTCTATATCAAGCTCTATTTGTGTCCGACATCCTTTAATCACAGTCAACTATTGTGGTAGGTTATACTTTTAGTTAAACCAATCAATGACAATGCATCAGGATAGTGAATGTGTCTGTATAGTCAAGTGGATAAATGTTTGTGTAAAACATTTTTAGGTGACAAGTATTTTAGCATCTTCTAAGTACCCACTCTTTCCCGACTTCCCCTGAGTACCACATTGCCCTCAAGATTCCTTAAGCACCCACAGATCAAACCCACTTTGAGATAATACGATACAAAGATTGAGATCATTAAAATCACAGATCTAATCCCAGTTCTAAAATCACAATCAGATTTTAGCATCTTCTAACTTCTCACTCTTTCCCTACTTCCCCTGAGTACCACATTGCCCCCAAGATTCCTTAAGCACCCACAGATCAAACCCACTTTGAGATAATACGATACAAAGATTGTGATCATTAAAATACGGCAGATATGCAGATTAATTTAACACTCCTAGTGGTTTTAACGAGACATCTCGTCCATCAAGATCTAATCAGTTTTGCAAATGACGAGATATCTCGTCATCAAGAATATCTCTTGAATTCCAAATTATAAAATATCGCCGTTTTTCGATGATTACGATATCTGGATCAGGTCAGTTTTTCTGATGACGAGGTATATATATATATATCTCTCGTCCATCAAGAATGTGGTTAGTTTTGCTAATGACATGATACCTCGTCGAATCGACCACCAGGAGGTTTTGAAAGAACCCCAAAATTAGTTCCCATCGAAATGTAATCGATTGATGGACTATCATTACAAAAGAAATTTTTTCTCGGTTTATATAACATTGAAATATTTAGTTTGACATAAATTTTTAAAATTTCCTTGTTTATAAATGATATAAAATTAAAAACTTCAGAAAAGCTTAACTTAATAGATATTATTGAATGGTAATTTGGAGAACATATAATACTGTATGCAATATACCATATAATGGTGTGACGGGCACGTATTTCTAGAAATATTAGAAGCAATTGTTATCCGAATAATTTAAATGATAGCAGAAAATGAAGTGGTACGAGTTGATGTATGTGCCAGGAAGTAACTTCTGGACCATCTAACTCAATTTCTGTTATGGTCTGTCCGTTCTTCCTCTCAGGCGAGTTTCGCTGAGGAGAGGGAAAAGCTCAACTGCAGAACCTTGCACATTTACTGGTGCACAAAATAAATATGATATTAGGTATATTCATTCACACACGCGAAAAAGACTGAAGTGCCAATTCAGGATTCGCTGACACTATAGGAACTATTTTGGAGGTAGCCTCTAAATAGTAAATCACAAATAGTTTAGTACAAGATAAGATGGGTTGCTTTAGGGATTTATAGCACACACATAAACAGTCGACTTGAAGTAAAAAATGTCGTTTAAGAGAAAAGAGGTTTCAGAGTGGAATAAAGAATAAAAGAATGAAAACTGAAAAGGAAATCTTGGTTATCTCGAAAGGGATTAAAAAATGGGAAAAGTATAAAAAAATTATAAAAAACTATTATAAGAGTATACAGAACAAAACACATTGTTTAAAATACGTTTTACGAACTCAGATTCCAAGAAAATAATTAAAGGCAGGTATGCTGTTAGTTTTCTTTATACTCTGTATTTTTTAACTTAGGGGCTGTACTAAACAATCCCTAAATTGAAAACGTTTCGAAAATTACAAGAAATAACTCTTATTTTAGCTTAGTCTAAACATAATAGTAAAAAAAGGTATATGAATCAAACTGCTATTTAGTAACTCAGATGTAAAGTTAATTCTTTTTCAAATCCCTTTGGGTAATATTACTAGAAATTACCCTAGAATTTAACGATAGCACACTTTCACAAAATAATCTTCCCTCGATCTATTTCATGTTCAGAAATTAGCCTTTTGAATATTAGGCTTTTCTTATTAATAAAACCTTTTATCTATGTGTAACTGGTGGAACAGTTAAAAAATAACATGTGATAAATATTTGTCGTCTTGTAAACACTTAAGTTTCATTGCAATTAATCGTTCTTCGAAGCCTGAGTTTGAAATTGGCGGTAAAGTAATTTTTCAACATTTTCACTTCCATATACTAGAAAACATTTGCATTCTAGGCTCCATAATTAAACCTAAATTCAAGAGTTAGTTAAGTTATTCTAAGATTACTGAACTGCTTAATAATCCAATTATCTCATGGCAATTATAAATTCCATTGATATTTTTCTTAGTTTCAATAAGCTTAATCTAATAATAGTTATCTCAATAAATTTCTTAAAATAAAATAACAATTTAAATAAATGATTGTGTAACTCAAAAGTAAAGTTTGGGTGTAGGTGTTGAGCATTTTTATACATTTTTGCATTCTTTGATCAATGGAAACCGTTATTTACATTACTTTTATTTATTTATTTTATTTTGCTTTCTTCGTTGAATTTGTGTTTAAGTTGAAGAAATTCTTATAAGTAATAAACTTACCTCTATAACATAAATGGCGATCAATTAGTATTTTAAATTCAGATAGAGCTATTGTGATCCCTACAAAACAATTTTAATGTTCCTTAAGCGCGCTACCTGTAACTTCTTATTGGTTTACTTCCATATCAATACCTTCAAGTAATGAACCCTTAATATTTTTAATCTACTCCAAGGAGTTTCAATAAGGCTTGAAAATGACAGATAACCATTCAACTTTTAGCATATTGCATTTGCTTGTTTCTTTTGCAAGCAATGCAATTTTTACACCGTTTTTATTGTATTTTAAATCAGAAAAGTATTTAACAAGTTTGAATCTATTTAATTTTTTAGAAATATTTATTTTAAGTGTTTTACCTCTACTACCAGACCATTTGTTAGTTTGAATCAACTTAAGTCTTGATTTAAAAAAAAAAGACTGTTTATATTTATTTACCTATGCATGGATTTGTATACTCTATACTATACAAATAAATTGGGTTTGTATTGCAATAATTTTAGAAGTATTTTGACCCTTTTGATATTGGTGAGTATAGTATAGAATGACAGCAAGGCGAATGATAACACATGATGTGTAAATAAAGCATATATTGAGAGCACGATAGAGTAACTAATGGTGTACTAAGTATGTGAAACTAAAAATATTAAAGTACGATGTGTAGTTAAAGTATGTATTAAGGGCACAAAAAATATTACCAATGGTATACTAAGTTATTAAGTTTAAGTAACAAATAAGATCACAACGTGATTTGTAATTAAATCATATATTGAGAGGATTAAAAAAAGTAACTAATTGTTTACTAAGTATAGGTAACAGAGAGGGACTAAATATGATATTTAATTGAAACACGTACTGAGGGCACGAAAAAGTAACAAATGGTTTACTAAAGAGTCATAGAATAACTTGAAATAACTATAAAAAAAATGAGGGAAACATTCCAAAATGATAAAATGGTTAGGCACTATGTTAAGGACGTGCGATCGTATACTATTCTAAAAAACATCAATTGCCATCTAAACGATTTCTGAATCAATATATTCTGAAATACCAGCATAGTAATAAAGGCCAAAATTTATAAAAACGGTTACTACAAAGAATTGAAGAACAGATATATCAAATCTTCAATACCAAAATTGTTGAAGTTAGCTGGATTGTTTCACTTAAAAGCCTAATCTCATAAATAAGTCTAGTTTCTAATTTTAAAATAACATAACATTTAAACTAGGTTTTGAAATAGTTCAATTGTGTACTTAAGCTTAACTCTCGTGGTCGTTTATCTTTACTTCGAAAACTACCCTATAGTGGTTAATATGTTCCAAAACCTTTCCAAACTGTGTCCAGTTCTGGACATGGAACAATTTGTTTTTCCTACGTGATTCATCATTCCCTTGTTGTAATAGGGTAGTTCTCTTTATGCGATATCTCATTCATAGAAAGATTTAACATATCTAGGGCGAGATATCTTGTAGAAACACTTGAAGAGCTAAGCAAACTTCAACTACCTACGCATAATCGAGCATCGCATTTTATAAGAGAGTCAAGAGAGTGAATGAATAACTCTATTTTGAGCATCTTTATAAAATATATCTAAATTTGTAATAACATTTCAAGACAGCACGATTTAGTAGATTGTATTCTTTATAGACCGTCTTAAAGTTAGAGTTTATTACACTCTTGAAAGCCTTATTCTATAACTGGTAGGTCCCCCAAAGGAAAGAGTTCAGAAAATGAGATTATTCAAAATAAATAACACGCACATCGGAAACGTGATGCGCTTTAATAAACATGGATAAAAATAGCTCTAAACCATTTCAAAGATAATACGCTTACTGATTTTTTTAATTAAATACCGCCTAACATTGCGAAAAGCAATTTTTCAAATATTCTCTCTTGGCACTATTTTTAACTCATGGTAGAAGAGGCACTTAGGCACTTGAATAACATAAAACAGGCATTAGAAAGTTTTGCAGAATGGCACATTAGTGAAGGAAAAGGGGATTAAAATCTTTGTGGTTGTTTCCTTTACGAGAAACCTCACGTGAAAAGGGAGTGTTATTTTTTCACGGGTGTTACTCTAGTCATCGAATCTTCCTTAAAAATATTTCTTCAGAATATTTCTACAACTAGAGACTTAATGTACAGAAGAATCAAGAAAGTTCTCTAGCGGTTAATTATCCTGTAAATTAGTGCCAGTGAAAACTTTGGATAATGGAGTTATACTTTGAATTTGTGCTAAGTACGCTAGGATTGAAATCATGTGAAAAATAGAAGTGAACAAAAATAGCCCTGAAAAAAACGGCTGCTATTTTTAATTTTTCAATACCTTTTCACGATTTTAACAAATAAGTATAGTTTATTACTAAACTTCTTTCTTCAAATAGAAATTAGAAAACACTATACACAAGTTTCATGATGATATTTTCAGGTTTTCTTACTTATTTATTACCAAAATTGAAGCTATAAGTAAAACATATCAAAAGGGCATCTTTTCGAACGATTTGTTTTCTTTGTCATTAAAAAATTCATAGTTTTTATTATAGTTATATTTTATTCATAGTTTTTATTATAGTTATATTTTATTCATAGCTTTTATTATAGTTATATTTTATTCATAGTTTTTATTATAGTTATATTTTATTTATAGTTTTTATTATAGTTATATTTTATTCATAGTTTTTATTATAGTTATATTTTATTCATAGTTTTTATTATGGTTATATTTTATTCATAGTTTTTATTATAGTTATATTTTATTCATAGTTTTTATTATAGTTATATTTTATTCATAGTTTTTATTATAGTTATATTTTATTCATAGTTTTTATTTTCTTTTTCAATGAAAATACGTTATCTTACATAAATTCCTTTTCTCTCTTTTATTCAATTTTCTGATACATTTTTCTAAAGGTCTTCAAATGCTACCAATATCGGGTTTTTTTAATTTCTTTTGCTATAAAAATATTTCTATCTGATCTTGTTGTTTCACTCTACCAAACATATTCAAGCTTCCAATGTAAATAAACTATTTTTAACTTATTTCAGTACTTCTTTAGAAGTATTCTTGTTTCAATAAATTCGTTGTGTAAATTCTTCTGATAACTTAACAGCTACTTTGAGGTAAGATAATCTAACATTTATTATGAACCATTTCAGAAGTTTAAGAGACTAATGGCTTTTTATACTGTAAATATACGTTATTTCCATAAGGTAGGAACACTATTTTCAATATTTTATAACATTATTAAAACAAACTACAAAAGCGTATAACAATTAAATGCTATGTATTCCAGTTTACGCTATTAACTTCAGGTAATCCATAATAAGCCTAATATGTACAGTACACATCTAAAGACGAACTTGGTTAAAAATTCCAAGGGGTAAAATCTAAGAAAAGAAAAGCTGTAATGAGTACTGTAATCAATAAGGATTTTCTAAAACATATTTTCATAATAACTGTTGCCAACTGTCTGTATTTTAATTATAAGTTAAGAAACATATTTTAACCCCATCTTAATCATCTTCATAGAATAATCTATTAAATATTTTTATATCTCAACAATTATAATTTAACATAAAGTTAAAATTATGTAATAAATATCTTAGTATCAAAAGCGCCAATTTATTTTGAAAACTTTTTTAATACCTTAACGTTTTGAAGCTAAGAAGGAGCTATTATTTTAATGTAATCAAACGGGCATCTTTAAGAATGAAGAGATTATCTATTCAGACATTTTTGCAGTTGTTATTTAACTTTTTTATACATCCGTATGCTTTTCAAGATCTGACGCGAACGAAGATGAGCAATTTCTTAAGTACAGAAATTTAAAATCTTTAATAACTTTAAAACCATTGTCTAATGAGTTAGAGAAGAATATCCATATTAATATATTGTATTTATTTTCATATTTGTGTTATTTCTCTACTTTTAAGGGCAACTTTTCTATACTGATGTCACAAGCACAATAGGCCACATACCTCTCATACTTTTTCATAAACAACTGCAAAAGTTTTTAAATAATTTAAATTGAAAAAGCTTCATTTGGGGTTTTTAAAGTTAGGATCTTTTTTAGCATAATCTTTATCAATAAATCAAACAAAACTGGAGTGCCACCATAAAAGAGCAAATGAAATAGCTTCTGATATATTCCAATTTATACAACCCCTCCGGATAGTTGTCTCGACTAGACATCTCGTCATTAGAGTACAACTGACCAAATCTTGATGGACGATATATCACGTCATTAGAAGAAAACTGACCATATCTTGATCTTGTCACCATCCCAAAACTCAGCAATATCTTTATGACAAGATATTTTGTCATTAATAAAAGCGGTCAGATCTTAATGGACGAGGTATATTGTCCACTTGAAGGTTTAATTCAGTCCCAAAGAAACTATTGACTTTATCCTGCTCATCTTTTCAGCGATCATCGTATTCTTTATTATGTATATTATGGATTACCTGAGGTTGATACTTCAATAAATATAGTATTTAACTGCTACAATTAAAAATGTTTTGATACACGTTTGTAGTTTGTTATACTAATGCTACAAAAATATTTTTTTAAATGTGTTTATTATACCTTAAGCTTTGTAAGTTAAATATATTCTCGGTATAAACTGTAAAAAAGATATAGTTAGACTTTTGAAAGGGGGACAATAAATCTTAGTTTATCTTATCTAAAAGTAGCTCTTAAGATATCAGAGGAATTTCCACGACGTAAATGGAAGGGAGTAGGAAGACTTTTGGAAAATTGGAAATAGTTAAAAAGTGTCTTTAATAACATTTGAATACTTAAGGTATCCGACTACGTTTAAAACGTAATTTTGACCAAAATTCTCGGATTTGTTTTATTCTCTCATATTGAAGCCCAGTTTCTTAAGTTTCAGAATCTGTAATTGTTTTAAGTCTACGATAAATAGAAATAAAATTATAGCAATTTTAGCATTAGTGAAAAAACAGAAATCTAAACCGGAAGTACGATTGAAATGATCGGAAATCGGGTGGTTTTCCGCTAATTTCTCAAAAATATAAATAATTTTAAACATAAATTTGTTGAAATTATTTTCTACAATCAAGCCTCAACATTTTACATTAAGTTTCGATGAATTTGTTCGATGAATTTGGCAATAGCAAAAAAACACAAAGGTAAACTTCAAATGCTTTTTCTGGAAAACACAATTTTAAGCAAATATTGCACACGCTTAACATGATTTCTCAAAAAGTTGCAGAGATATCTCTACGAAATTAAACAGTATTACTTATTAACATGTTGTAATGACAATAACTATAGGTTTAGTTGCAAAATGCATACTTTTTAGTGTATAGCTGTTTAATTTAAACGACAAGTAGACATTTTGTAAAATTGAAATTTTATCTACATATAACGAGCGATACTTTTTATCATTTCAATATATCTCATTGATTGTAGTATACTGTAGTATACAATATATCTCATTGATTGTAGTATACTGTCGTCACTAATATCATAGATATATGGTGCTGCAAGGAAATGAAAATTAATTTGATAGAAATTTATACAGAGCGTTAGCCATATTGGAAGTCATTTTGATTGAATTTTACCTTAATTTGCCCAATTAACGAAACAATAATGAGTAGGTGCATTATTTTTTGCTTTATTTTATTATTTCGAAACGTTATCTAATATGAAAAATGTTTAAATTGTGATTTATGAGTCGTTTTTAAAAAAAATTGTTCCGAACCTAGTCGGATACCTTAATAGGGTTTGTGAAGGAAAAGTAGCAAGAAAAACACTGGAAGATATTTTTATAACAAAGTAAAATTTAAAAAACTCAATATGAAACATTTGAAGGCATAAAGAAAAATTGGATAAAACTATTGTACAGAGAGGGGAAAGCGCGCGCGCAAATTATGTAGCATTAAATATTTTTACGAAAAAATCCTGATGTTAAATTTCCCCCTTGTGGAATACATATCTTTTATAATATAACTTCTAAGCTTTGAAATTCAATTAAATGACAGAATTAGTTAGAAGTATATAGAAAAATAGAAAATTACAATTTTAATATGCAAATGGAGTGTAATGTTTTAACAAAGAGCGTGTAATGTCTCACGTTTTAGCAACAAAGTGTTTAATTTTTTAATAAAGAGTGTGTAATGTCTCATGTTTTAACAAAAAGTGTTTAATGTTCAAATAAAGAGTGTTCAATGTTTTAATAAAAGTGTGTAATGTTTTAATGAGAGTGTAACAAGTGTGTAATGTTTTAATGAGAGTGTAACAAGTGTGTAATGTTAAGAATGCGAGTAATGTTTTGAAACGATAATTGTTAATCGGTTGTTGTCAATATGTTGCTATTTCCAATAAAGTAAAATAAAAACTAAAATAGTTAATTAATTAATATTTTAGTGTGCGGTAATATTAGAAAAACTCAGCTTTTAAATCTTCAAAAAACTAATAACTATAAATGTCATTGATGTAAAAAATTAAGAAACACAAATTTTAGTAAAATTAACTGGTATTGATAGTAAAAATTAGAAAACTTTTCCGGTCTTAGCATCAAACCATGTTTTCGAAGCAGTGTTGTAAAATGTATAAATGTACTGATAAAATATATTTTACATGATATTTGTTTTCTATGACTATTATAAATCAAAAAGAGAAAATCTATGTACAAATTTGCTACAATCATAAATTTAATTTGTGAGTTCAATTTACCTCGAATATTTTACTTTTATCATTGGCAATTTACCAGCAACTCATGAGCAAACGCTGTTCTGTTGACACAACATTAGCATTGCTTTAGCTATCTTTTGTAAAAAACCTTATTAGTTAATAAAAATAAATAAATACTATTTTCAACAGAATTATTGTAGAATATTTTCAACAGAATTATTGTAGAATATTTTCAACAGAATTATTGTAAAATATTTTCAACAAAAAATATTTTAAAGAGTTGAGATATCATTCAATTGTTATTTTTATGTTGAGTTCCAAAGTTACTTTCAGTACTTCCTTGAAGCAACTATAAACAATTTAATGGTTTTTCTTTTGGCTTAGCCCAGTATATCAACAAATAATAGTAATCTCAATCATAATGATGGAAACAACTTAGTAATTTTTGTATGAGTATATTATGTAGAATTTAGAAAATTTCAAAGTTGAAAATGGAGAAGAAAGTTATAACAGACATTATTTTCTTGTTAGAACTCTTGCACGAAATGAATCGTATTCTCGTAAGTATCGTATGAACTGTAAGACTTAATTCACTGTCACTATAAAACAAAACGGAATTTTTTAACACCTTGTCTCGAAAGGCAGACATACTACACTTTTTACACTACAGTCGTATAATTAGGGAAATATA
This sequence comes from Metellina segmentata, assembly GCA_947359465.1. NCBI lineage: Eukaryota > Metazoa > Arthropoda > Arachnida > Araneae > Tetragnathidae > Metellina > Metellina segmentata. Next base: position 39,306,913 of record OX375884.1, read on the forward strand.
AGAGATTCTCCTTTGAAGCATCTATTTCGAATGCTTAGTGATATAAAATTAAAAATATTTTAACACTGTTTCGTTAAATTCAAAATAATAATAGCATAAATTACATTGAACACACTAGCACTAAACTAGAAGACAATTAAGGGATTGGAGAGAAATTTCACTTTAGGGGCTTTTAAAACAAATAGAAGTAAAAGTTGGTAATGTCACTGTTTTATACAACACATTTTTTGTGATTGTAAGTGCAATAGCAATCGTTAACAATATAAAGTAACTAAATAAAAACACACACACACACACACACACACATATCAAATTATTTTTTTTACAAAAACCGCTTATTTGTAGCATAATTTGCTACTTTAAAATGTTCTAAGCTTTAAACAATATCATATAGATAAAAGGAATAAAACGCTTACATGAATCTTTGATTTCAAGAAATAGATTATGAGTTACAAATTAAAACGGAAATTTTGTTTAAATATATTTAGGATAAAATGTAAGTTATATGTTAATATACTTAGTATATCACATTTAATATTCTTTAAGGTAAATTGATGTGATTATAGTTTTAAAAGTTTACTCAATAATTAACAAACACTAAAATTAAGTTCGAAATATTTTCATTTCCAATAAAATTTAATTGCTTTCCAATGCAGATATATTTAGAAAGCAACAACTTCAAGAGGAACAATAATGTGAACACATGCACGGTACTTGTTTTCTATAAACAAAGGGTATAAAGGGTATAAAACAAACGAACTAAAGGATAGATTAAATCGCAAAAAATTATGGATGATTATCTGAATGGAATGAATAAATATTACTCCAATCATCATATCCCTAAAAACTGTTTAATTAACAATTGATAACTCACTTTAACCCTCCAAGTGTTTCACCGAGATATTTCGCATAAAATCTGGTCAATTTTTCTAAGGACTAGATATCCTGTCGAGACAAAACTTCCCTATTACTATCCAAGCAGGAAAAGCAAATTATTTCTTGCCCAGAACTTGTGAAAGTTTGGAGCAGGTTTGTGCGCCAGAGCCTGGTAACTAAGGGACAGTTTTCTACGCGAAGATGAAGCTACAGGAGGATTAAATTCATTTTTATATTTTATCTAAATAATAATATAAGATAATCCAGATCATCATGTACTACCTACGTTTCTACAAAACACAGAATCCCCAATTAACACAACAAAACAAAAACACACAATCCTTTAGCAACAAAAAAAAATAATAGTACCCAACAACCAATCAGGGTTTGAAGTAACTGAACTAAAACGAACAAAGTTGTGAGTTTTGAAGAAATTAAGCGTGTTCTTTTTACCTGATTTCGTTCAAAAATGGATTTAGATTGATTGGTATCAGACTGCAAGCGAATCGATTCGTCAATCGGAAAAGATATTCAGCGTTTCTTGCAGCGCAAAGAAAACTTCTGGCATAACGCGGGGGGAGATAATATTTAGCCCTTCCTTCTCGAAAAGTGAAACGCCTCTGTGGCTCTCATTTTGAGATAGTAGATAGCTACCCACCTTCCACGCATGCCGTGCGCAGGTCACCGCGATGGCGCAGGTTCCTTAAAAATAGATACAATTATTACTTTTCAGAAGTATTATCAATGTTTGTTCCATGCATGACAATGATTTGAATGAAGAAAGACGCTTTTAAACAGTAACTAAAGGGTAATTAAGGTTGGGGAGATCACAATCCTAAAATACAAGCAATCTGTACATTAATTGTTTGGGTGACTTACGATCCAAAGTTGTGTTACTTATCACTTTTATGTAACAGTTTTAAAGATAAATTAAATTTTATAGTAGAATAATATTAAACAGGGTAACGAAGGTTCGGGAGATCACAGTCCTAAAATTCAAGCAATCTGTACATTAATTGTTTGGGTGACTTACAATCAAAATGTGTGTTACTTATCACTTTTTTGTAAGAGTTTTAAAGATATATGAAATTTTATAGTTGAATATTGTTAAACAGGGTAACGAAGGTTTGGGAGATCACAATCCTAAAATTCAAGTAATCAACGTTAATTGTTTTGGTAACTTCTGATCAAAAGTTGTGTTACTTATCACTTTTATGTAACAGTTTTAAAGATAAATGAAATTTTATAGTTGAATATTGTTAAACAGGGTAACGAAGATTCGGGAGATCACAATCCTAAAATTCAAAAAATCTGTACCTTAATTGTTTTGGTGACTTCTGATCAAAAGTTGTGTTACTTACCACTTTTATGAAGAGTTTTAAAGATAAATGAAATTTTATAGTTGAATATTGTTAAACATGATAACGAAGGTTTGGGAGATCACATTCTTAAAATTGAAGTAATCTACGTTAATTGTTTTGGTGTCTTCTGATCAAAAGAGAGATGTGTTAATTATCACTTTTATGTAAGAGTTTTAATAATACACGAAATTTTATAGTTGAATATTGTTAAACTGGGTAACGAAGGTTCGGGAGATCACAATCCTAAAATTCAAGAAATCTATACTTTAATTGTTTTGGTGACATCTGATACAAAGTTGTGTTACTTATCACTTTTATATAAGATTTTTAAATACAAATGAAATTTTAAAATTGAATTTTGTTTTCTGTTGATCATATATTTTTTACAAATTATTTTTAATTCTAATCAAATTTAAATCACCTATTTAAAATTTTAACTATCTGTACATCAGTTTTGTTTACTTCCATTCAAAGGTTGCCAAATTACTTATCATTCACTTTTATGTGTATTTTGTACACCAATTGTTTGGGTAAAGTCTCAACAGAAGTTGTAGAATTTCGTATCATTTACTTTCACATAATCTTAGCAAAACTTTAATATGAAAAAGTATATAAGAATCTTAAAAATAAACAAAATTTTAATATGAAAAAGCATATAAGAATCTTAAAGATAAACAAAAGATCTTAGAATTGAGCTTATTTTTCAGTAGTCTGTATAAGTTTTTTTCCCGTGCTATCTAATTCTCATTAAATCTAAATCAACTTATTCAAAAATTGCAGCAATTAGGTGTTCTGTGATTTCAAAACGCAAGTTGTCGTGTTACTTAACACTTTGATGTGCATTTTAAATTTTCAAAATAAGCTAAATATTATATCATTGCCATTTAACTTTCTGTAGTTAATATATATTTCACGTAGATCTGATTCTTATTCAATTTAAATCACCTAATTCGAAAATCTCAACGATCACTTATTTGTGACTTGAACTAAAGTTGTCATCATTTTTTTATTACTTTCTTGGATGGGTGTTTAGAGTCTTAAAGAAAAAATAAGTGTTATAATTTAATTTACATTTCTATGGTCTATACGTTTTTCACTTATATATAATTCTAATTTGATCTAAATTGCTACTTTTCTAAAATTTCATCAATCTGTTGTTTTGATGACTTCTGATTAAAAATTGTCGAACTACATATTATTTACCTTGATAGGCTTTACTAATGTTTAAAGTTAGGTGAAGTGTTATAACTGAATTCAGTTTTCTATAGTCTATATATTTAAATACATTTTCAATTCTAATATGATCTAAATAACTAAATCTAAAATTCCTTTAAGTACAATAAACAGAACATAATAAATGTAAAATTAGGTAACTTCATTATAAAATATCAAATTTTTCCAGTAACAATACGTGTAAGAGCAATAAAAAATCTCAATCCTATGAAGAATGATGCTATAAAACTTCTACTGCACGATATATTTTCAGAATTAAGTCAAAGTTTCCCATTCGATAGCAGGAAAAATTATTAATTTATCTTCAACCATTCATAGTAATTTATCTGATACGACACCATCCCCGTTGATTCATTCTCCATATTTAGATGCAAGGATTATTCTCATTTCAATTTTTAGATCATAATAATCATGAAAGCTTAAATGAACACTTTCATTATTAGAAGCATTGTGATGTTCATTGCTTCATTACTCAAAATCTACCTTTTTAATGTATTACATAGGAAAGTAATAAAATATTATTTCTCCACTTTCAATGTTAAATTGTAACAAAGATGCATTAAACTAATAAGGCTATCAACTTTTTTAAACATGAGAATTAATATAATATAGTTAAAAATCAATAGTTTAAGGGAGAAGTTTCAAATTTATGTAATTAGTTTCGAGACGATAATCCGGATTAATGGAAATTTTAATTCCATATCATTTCGCTTATTTTAATGTTAAATTATAACAAAGATTCCCTACACGAAGTCTGTCAAATTCTGGAAGCATGAGAATTAATATGCTATAATTAAAAATCAAAGGAGTTTATCAAGGGCAAAAAAGTTTCGAGGCTATATTCCGGATTAAAAGAAATTCTAATTGTCTCAAAATATCTTAAATTTATAATCCCTACAGTGAAAATCGTTATGGGAATAGTCAGTGATTAAATGATTTTACTCAATTCCATCGTTTTATATAGTGATAACTAGAGCTAGGATTTTGATGATTTTACCTCTGTTTTTAGCGAGACTTAAAGGTTATTGCAATTAAAATTAAAATGTGTTTCAAGATAAACTTAGCTCGTTTAAGTGCATTTGGTAGTGTATTTTCATGTATTTATTGTGTTAATTACAATAATAAAATGTAATTACATATTAAATATATAACTTAAAACATTTTCTAACTATTTTGTATAATTTGGTGTTGTCAAGAAATGAGGCATTTTTGGATAAATTGGAAGTCCTATTTCTGACCCATTTACTTTACAGAATAAAGAAAATCAGAGAAATTGAAAAAGTTTAATAGTGTTTTTTGTCGTATAGTGTGTGATTGTTAATATTTGTAAATATATACAAGTGATTGTTAATATTTTTGCAAACAATCTGAAAATATTTAGATCAAGACTTTAGTGTTTTGCGTCATAAAAAAATTTTCATAGGATATTTATTGCAATTTTCGGGTTATTAAAATCTTACCATCCCCCCCCCTCCCCGAATCATAAGAATCCAGTTTAATTAAGTTTACACATAGAGTAATCCAAATTTCACACTCTGCTCTTTCCTAGAATTATATTTACTGATAGACTATTCCAAATCTCCCACACTACTAATTCCCAGAATGATCCCCAACCAAAGTGTTATTTAATCATTTAGATCTTCCACATTTTGTAGAATCCCAATAAAGCTTACCTATTAACGCAGTATAGCGGCAGGAGAGTAAAGGTTTTTCTATCAAAATTTTGCCTTTATTTAACGAATTATAGCTATAATGCAAAATCATTTGTAACATAATTTATATTTTTTTCTCATTTTCATTTACCATTAATTTATCTAACTAACATCAAAACTGTAAGTGTCTTGCTTTGGTTGTGTCTATCAAAAGCTATTTTTTACCGAAAATTTATTTATAATCTTATTTCAGATTAAAAGGAAATTCAGATAGTAAATTTTGTCGACTCCTTAGTGCTAGATACGCTTGTGTCGCCATCTGGTTGACTGTCCGACTATTGAAATAATGTCCTTTGCAATTTGTTACACGGTATTACGTAAATACTAAACGACCACGCTTGAAAATCGTTTATTGCACAATTGATTCACGTCATTTAATACCTAAGACTTTAGAATCTTCAATCGTCCATGTATTTATCATTGGTTTGTTCATTGTTCCGAAAATAAATAAAAAAGAACACGGATCTAGAGAAAAATGAGAACACAATAATTCTTTTACATTTCCAGTCTAATGAAAACCATAAAAATTATGTGTTCATATAAACTAAGTTCACTAATGATATTTGTTACCATTATATTGCAGAGTGACTTTATAGTCTGTTAATATGTATGTACATTCTGTTTATGGTCAGAAGTTACATTATCTTTCAATTTTTGACTTGAAATACATAAAGATCGCTAAAACTGTTTCGAAAATTATATTCTTCAGATCTTAACCGATCTGATTTTAACTGATAAAATCGTCAGTGCTGTAAAAACACAACAACGAAAAATTTAGAATTTTCTTAGTAAAATTGTGAATTAGAGTAGATTTCACTTTCTGTTTTAAACTCTTCAAGAGATACCTAAAATACAAGAATTGTTAAACTAAGTATGTTTAGTAGCGCCATCTAGAGTAAAATTACGAAGCTATAAAATACAGAGAGGCTCGTAAACGTTTTAATATAAGTAATCAGTGCCATTATCATCCCATTCCCGTTAAGTATACCCAGGGTTCTCAAAGGGGAGGTCAGTACCATTGTATCGGGAAACGAGGTGTAAAGGGCACTATGAAAGTTACACAGTTTATACAGTTACGTATTGTTTCTTATTCCGGACATTAGATCTCATACCACTTGTTTTAGTTTAGTAGTTTTTACCTCATGAAATTAAAAAAAAAGGTAAGGACTTGAATAGGTAAGGCTGCAAAATAAATTATTGAGATTGTCTTGGTCTCTAAAAATGTAGCGATTAAATCTTAATTTTTAATTTTCTATTCGAACACATACACACACGTTAGAGGACATCACGCCTCACCACAGACGTCGTTGATAGTACGAAAAAAGCGATAGTTTCGACGAAATATCTCGTCCATAAAAATCTAACCGATTTTGCTAATGACGAGATACCTCGTCATCAAGATATTGCCGATTTTTTTTTATGGTGACAAGATCAAGATCAGGTCTGTTTTTTCTAGTGACGAGATATCTCGTCCATCAAGATCTAGTCCTTTTTGCTAATGACAAGGTACCTTTCCGAGACAACCACCGAGAGGGTTAAGCCCTCCAGGTGGCTTGGAAGAGATATCTCGTTCATCAAGATCTGACCTATTTTGCTATATATAATGACCAGATATCTCATCAAGACAACCAACCACCTGGAGGGTTGAACTTATTCTTTCAAACTGTACGCCCCTTATTGCGAAAAATCTAAAAGAATACCCGATCTGTTTTTTCGGTGTCTCTGAAAACAAGCATAAATACAAGATACTTTAAAGTCGTATAAAAGTGATGTAAGAATTTATTTTGCTTTCCAACTGCATAATTGATGAATGTATCATTATAAAGAGAACAGCTGAAAATACGTTACAAAATTGCGCTCGTGAAGCTAATGAGAAAGAACTTGTGCTAAGTTGGTGCTACTCCTTGATTCATTTTAGTGATGACCTGGTCAATGTTTTCAAGTTTTGTCACAATGTAAGTTAAATAATTTTCAATCTGCAAAAGCCTGTTGTCGGTTTCCGCCCACGATCTTGCAAGCTGCTGTTCAGAGGCACATCGTTTTATCGTGGACCACTGCAAAACAAAATCATCCACATCTAATTGGGAATGTATATCTTCGCCATCATCATTACTTTTTTCACTGTGGTTGGATATGCTTTGCATCTTTCCTCTGTTCACCGCAAGCTCTTTATACTTGGAATGTTTTTCTGATTTCGAATTTTTCGGGTTATGGCCATCCTGTAGACGATTTAATTTCTTCACAAAATCTCTCAAATAACTTATCCTGCAAAAACAAACAGAAAAGACTATTTCATACACAATCATGTTATAACAAGAATTCTATAATGATTAGTTATAGTTTTAAAAGATAATGCCTCCATATATAGCAAGCCTAAAATCTTCCCCTTTTCCGAAATTCCCCAATAACCCAACCTTTCATTTGAATGCGAACGTTCCTCACTTAACGACCAGATTTCGTTCTTACAACTAGGTCGTTAAGGGAATTGACCGATAAGCAAGGAGCTTATAACATGTAAGCCTGAGAAAAAATATATTTTAAATTATAATTTACTTAATGTAAGCGTATGTGTATGTTAGGTACATCTGTAAAAATAATTCTCACCAAGTGGTTAGATAAAAAAAATCATTGCATTTGGGAAGATTTGCAGTTAACTAAAATATTTACTTCAAGTTATATATTTGTAAAAATAAACAGTTTTTTTAATAGTTAGGATCACTAAATAAAAATTATGTTACTTCCGTACTATATATACCTCGTTATATATATGTTTTATTGAATACATACCTTAATTAATGAAAACTACCAATTTTATTTTTATTTTTAAAACATTTAAATTAACTAAGAATCTAAAATCAGAAATAAAAAATATTGCTATCAGAAAATTTTTCTCTTATTTTTATCAGTGTTTTCATCAGTTTATTTTATGTAGTATGTCATTTTATGTGTAAAAATTCTGTATAACTATGACACTTTTTAATTGTTCATAAAGTCAGAAGGTAAATAAACCATCACAAGCTAGTAACAAAGATTTCTATGATATGTATTTCGAGTATATATTTATTAAATGAATATTATATGTATGATTTTGCTACCTTTGGTCTATTTTAGCTGCTTCTAACATCTGTTCATCTGGGCTGACAACTTTTTTAAGGTACTTCGCTCTTGCCTCTTTCTCAAACAGTCGTAAATTTCCAACGTATACAAGTCGCAGCTTTTTCTCCATTTGACCTGAAAATGGTTTTGGATTTCGACATTTTACTTAAAGTACATAAGTAAATTAATCTTGTGATGTATATATATATATATATATATAATGCTTATGCGATTAATTTTTAAAGTAATATTGTTGAATATAAGAGCAATATAAGCACTAAATTTCTAAATTAACATCAAAACTATCAAAATAGATTTTTAAAATACTTAATAACATTATTATTCCAAAACACAAGGTATAGAAGACATAATTGAGAAGATATTTTGTAGTGCATAATTTAATGGATGGTGAGAAAATTTCATAAATAGTATGTATAAATTTATAAGGGCTGCCTGAGGACGTTTGTTCCACTGGCATCTGAATTAGAAACGAAAAATATTTATAATGTTGAAAACTAGAGATAATCAGAGGTAAGATCAGTTAAAATTGATACGATAACCAAGAAAGATATTAAAAGAGTAAACTCTATATTTCATGCCATCTTCAATATAAATTAGGTCTAATTGGAGATTGGTTAGCAAACAATGACCATATAGCGACAAACCAAACCGCTATAATACTATAATATTACTATAAATGTTACTTAAAAATTATAAAAATTACTTAGTGATTAAAATTAAAAGAAATATCGAAGAAATCTATGTGAATTGATTAGGACTCTTAATTTCTAAGATCTCTTACATTTTTCATTTATGCTCCGAAGACAACAGCAACACTTGGCATATATCTTCTTGTAAAGTTTCATGCAGATGAAGTATGTTCCACAAAGCAAATCTTCTACAATGAGAAAAGGAGGCGGAAGAGTTGATCTCCTCGAAAATTGTAGTCCAGAAACGTAAATTTCAAACAGGTATATTTCTCTTGAATTTGTATTCACTTCATCGAAGACATGCCTGCATTTAAAAAAAATATATACCGTGTTGAATTTTATATTACACATATAACTTTATTTCGTGATTCTAAAGCTACTAGTTCCGATTACACGATGTCTTTTATACACACGCAATACAATGCTCATAAATTAAGACGCGGATAAAATATAAAAAATGGATTGAATTGCACGATCTTGTCAACTGTCCTCTGAAAAGTTCTCTCCGTTGAAGAACAAAATTTGTAGCATTTTATGTTACAAGTACAACTTTACTTCAGGATTCCATAGCTGCCAGCTCAGAATTCACGGTGTCTTCTTTACACATGTAATGCAATGCTCATAAAATAAGAATTAGCTAAAATTGGAACAATAGACAGAATTGCACGATTTTGTCAAATGTCCATGGTAAAAGCTTTCTCTTGTGCCGGGGATTAGCATATTATCCAATGTCTCCTCCACCATTGAGAAAACGATGCATTTGTCCTAGTTCATAAAACGGATCCTGTGCAAATGAGCTCGGATAACTAACTATATAACTATTTCTGGCCTAGCTGAAAATGTCGCTACAATGTGAGGGGCTACGATGAGAAATTGATAAGGTCATTGAGCTCCTGTGGGAAACTAGAAGTTGGACTAGTACGCTTTTGCAGGTATCATACCAACTGTGTTAAACACCCTGGAAGAGACATCCAGAGAAAGAAAACTGGGCACAATTTGCAAGACGATTTTCATTTAATGTTAATGGTCAAAATAAACTAAAAAATAATTTCAACTGTTCAATGAGTACAATATCGTCTAGAAAAGGGGATCATTAACTGTTTAAATTAACGTGAAGAATATTGCTTCATAAAGCGCAATTCAAATTCCCATATACAAAGCTACTAATTCAATTAGGAAAACCATTACATTATGATAATTTTCAGTTACATTATACCATTACATTATTTTAAATTCAGTTTTGAGTAGCTTTAGTACAGTATGCTCACAGATTAACTTGCAACAGTTAAACTTGTAAAATTACCTTGTAATCTATCAGACCAACGGTTCCGAAACTAAATTTTTCTGGAACACAATTTTAAAGTTTATAGAATCATCTCGGAGGTAATTTCTACAATGTATAATTTAAAAAAATCTCTGTGGTAACATACATACTATACTAACAGTATCCTATATTAATTATATATTAACTGGATTCAAATGGTTTTTCTTCATTATATGTTATTTTTTATGTAATAAAATGACACGATTGTGCTAATCTTTTTTAACAAAAACTTAATAATTCAAATCATAGTTTTAAATAATATATTTATGCTAAAAATAAATATTTAATACTTCAATATTATACTTTTAGAGCATCGAAATTCTACAGTGTATAACAGCTAGTATGTGCTACTATTTCTTATGCGGTTTGGAATTGGACTATTCATTTTTCCATTATAAAACTGTGACAATATTGGTCTATCTCCTCTAGGTAGTTTGAATTTGAGACAAGCGACAGTGTTCTTCAAATGTTAAATACTAAATTTATATCGCATTTTTAACAATAAACAGGAAATCAACTGCTACGAAAGTCTGAAGTTTATGTTTACTGTAAGCTACGATAAATGTGTGTGTGATACCTACGAATCTATGATCATTTTAATCTTTTAATTTCAATCATCAAAATATATCCATCAATGGCGACTTATAGTTCTAGTTCAGTTTATTTATAGTTATAGTCCTCAAAAACTAGTTCTATATGGGAAACATCAAAAGTTTTCGAGAAGGACGACTTGCTGATATTTGCAAAGGATTATCAGATCCTGAATAGATAATAACTATGTTAAGTTTTCTCAAATAATCCCAAAAGATATATTCAATAGAGACAGTCCATAAACTTACGTAAACACAGCAATCAGCATGTTAACTAACAGGATGTTGCCAATCAGCATGTAAATAGCTAGCATGATGGGAACAATCCAGGCATGAGGACTCTGATGACAATAGGAAGGATCCTCGTCACAGGCCGGGAATCTACCTGCAGAAGGATATATTCGATTGAGACAAATCCATTAGTTCTTACTGGTGAGTATTATCCTTCCTAGTGATTGTCTGCACAAGGTATCATGTCATTAGAAGAAAACTTATCAGATCTTAATCTCGTCATCATGAGAAAAACGGCAATATCTTGATGACAAGATACTTCGTCATTAGCAACATTGATCAGTTCACGATGGACGAGATATCTTGTCAAAACCACTTGGAAAGTTAAAACCGATCAAAAGCAATTTTAAAAATTTTGAATGCATTAAAATTATTACATTTATTATATATAATTAAGGTAATTAATTATTAAAATAATAACCAACACATTGATGAACAATTAACACAATTGTGAATTAAGCGAAACATAAATAAACAATTTTGAAAATGTATGTGCATTCTTTAGTTTGGGTCGTAAAAAATTTCCCACGATAAAGTTTGGGAACTGGACCTCTCTGAGTGAAAGCAAAATTCGAAATCATGACACCATGACCATTATAATAATCATGACCAGGTTTCGAAATTGCACTTACCGGCAGAATCCTCGTCCAAATCTAGCTCACCAAACAGATGCCAATATGGAAGTGAAAATATTTCTGTAAAAACATTCCAAAATGGCTGCCGCTCGCGATGTAAAAGCGCGACGCGGCCAATGCCATAGCACAAAATGCAAACAGCTACGATGAGAAAAAATACGATGAGGTCTCCAATCTGAAAAGAAAACAAAACAATAATTTTTCATTTGGGAAAGAATAATTCTATACCAGATTACGTTTTAGTTACTTGCTTCTTAATAATATAACGTGTCATAACATACATCCCGCGTCAAATGTCGTGAAACACTCAGTTTAACCCTCTTTATGGTTTATCTTCGCGTGGAAAATTGCCCTGTAGTGGCCAGCTTCTGGTGCAAGAACATGTTCCAAATTTTCACTAGTTCTGGGTAAGGGACAATTTCATTTTTTCTAGTTGGATCACCATTCCCCGTAGTAATAGAGAAGTTTTGTCTCAACGGGATATCTAGTTCCTTAGCAAAACTGACGAGACATCCGTCAAAACACTGGAGGGTTATATGAATGGGTTTGGTATGAATATAGCTTGCCACCGGCGTGGCATGTTTATACCAGGGATGCGACATTGACAGCAAAATATCGATGTTTTGAAACATCGATGTTCAAAATTAAAACATCGATGTTGATAATACATCGACCCAAAAACATCGATGTTTTTAAACATCGATGTTTTTAAAATTCAGTGAATTTAAACTTTTTACCCCATTTCTTAAAACTGGTTTAACAACTAGTTATGCTACATCGACAGCAAAACATCGATGTTTTTAAAATTCAGTGTATTTAAACTTTTTCCCCCCATTTCTTAAAACTGGTTTAGCAACTAATGATGCTACATCGACAGTAAAACATCGATGTTTTGAAACATATATGTTCAAAATTAAAACATAGATGTTGAAAATGCATCGCCCCCAAACCATCGATGTTTTTAAACTTCAGTGTATTTAAACTTTTTCCCCCAGTTCTTAAAACTGGTTTAGCAACTAGTGATGCGACATCGGCTCCAATGCATCGATGTTTTTATAAAACTTCAATGTTTTGAAAACATCGACATCTATGTCGCGTCCCTACTTTTCAGGCCCTTCACTCTTGGCCACTTTAGTCTATAAGTATGATCAATTTGCTGATTATAAAAATTATGCTACTTTGTTCATTTTAAAATTTTTATAACGATACTTTTTTCATTTAAAAATAAAACATCGACAAGTATAATCATCGATGCTACAAAAACATCGACTCCAATACATCGATGTTAAAAACATCGACGTTTTTTGAAAACCATCGATGTTTTGAAAACATCGACATCCCTAGTTTTTACCAGAATGTTGTTTTTAGCACATAATTTCATCATATTGTTTTTATACCAGGCATATTAAAGTCCATCTCTCGGGATTATCAAGTCCTGATTAATCTCTACGAATCTCACCATGCAAATAGTTTTGATTATAAAACTATTATAAGCAACTATAATAAGGCCTTTATTATAAGCAATATTCCTGAGCAACGGTTGGTAGGAATCTTCACATGCCATGTACGGTGAAAGATTGATGTGGTGCAGAGGTGAGTCACAGGAGCAATTTTTCAATTGACTGTTCAAATAAGATGGAACTGTACCACGTCATGTATAAAACGTCTTTTCTGTGGTTCAACTCGCTTGTTTTAAAGACACTCTTCTTAACGCCTCGTGAATTGCCTTCCTATTCATTTTGCCACGCACCAAGTAGTCAATAAGTGGTTCCCCTATTAAAATGACTGTCATATTTTCAACAATGTGCCTTGTGGTTAAAGATTTGTAGCAGAGCAGGGCAACTTCAATCGACCATAAAATACTTCGTGGTTGAGATTTGTTACACTGTTTTGTATTGTAAGTTAATTTTTGTACTTGTGACTAAGTTCACCACGGAATTTCCCTTTCTAGAATTTAGTCATCTGACCGTTGTTCAAAATTACGAGGTATTGTCCTCGGATCTTTTCCTCCGGAATCGATCTCGGACCGTCGCCAATAGCCACATGCGGTGCCTAAGTGCGAAGTTAATTCAGCTACATACCAACCGGTAGAATTTAGCAGAGGATGAATTCGATAGAGATTTTTTTTAGTAATTTTAAGGAACTCTCTAACCTCCAGAATGCTACCTGTTCCAAACATTTATCTAACTATTCCTTGAGAAAAGATGTATGCTATTTCCAGATTAATTGCGTAATGTTTAAATTCGCACATTAACAAAAGGTTAAATTTTGCACAAATAAAAATTACATTCACCTTGCAAAAATTTCCTAAACATTTTGCTCAGCTAATATATTTAGAATCGAAGTCGAATATGATGTAAAGAAGTTAAATTTAACAAAGCACAAATGAGAGAGATTTTGAACAAATTGCTTTTCAACAGCCTAAACATTTTGCTCAGCTAATATATTTAAAATTGAAGTCGAATATGATGTAAAGAAGTTAAATTTAACAATGCACAAATGAGAGAGATTTTGAACAAATTGTTTTTCAACAGCCTAAACATTTTGCTCAGCTAATATATTTAAAATTGAAGTCGAATATGATGTAAAGAAGTTAAATTTAACAATGCACAAATGAGAGAGATTTTGAACAAATTGATTTTCAACAGCCTAAACATTTTGCTCAGCTAATATATTTAAAATCGTAGTCGAATATGATGTAAAGAAGTTAAATTTAACAATGCACAAATGAGAGAGATTTTGAACAAATTGATTTTCAACAGAGACGTTTGAATTAATCATAAGAACGAAACTATTTATTCTCCAGCTACAACACAAAATAATATGAATTTAAAAAATTAAGCGAATGAAAAATAATTAGTTATTGACAAACTAAGATTGAAATTCGATTGTTAGTATTGATTTTTTGGTATTAGATGCGTATAATATTAAACACTTGATTCGTATGAAATGTAACTTACCATTCGTTTGAGAACTATGAGCTTGGGTCCAATATGTGACATAGTCATGTAAAATTCGTAGAGTCTTATGTAGCTAAGTATACAGCTGAAAGTGTATATTAAATGAATGTCATCCAACTTCACCCAGTTGAAAATGTAGATAAACTGCGATGCCAGTCTTACGGTGACGCCAATGAAAAAGAAAAGAACCCATACTACATCTAATTTATTCCAGAAGTAGCCATGTAACCATTCCATTAGTTTGTTGTCTTTGGGATCGCTTGGCTGCTGCACTATCTAAAATGCAATGAACATTAAGACTCAAGGTTTCTTTAATCTTCTATATATAATCTAAACTATGTTAAATATTATTAACTGTATCACAGACAAAATATCGAGACATTTCTAATTTAACTCTCCATGTGGTTTCGACGAGGTATCTCGTCATCGAGATAATGCCGATATTTTTGTTAATGACAAGATGAAGATCAGGTCAGTTTTCTTTTAATGACTAGGTATCTCGTCCAACAAGATCTGGACAGTTTTGTTAATGACGATACACCCAGTCGTCACTGAGTTTATTATGAATATTAATGTGTCAGATTTCATGTGATACTTATGAATGTTCTGTTCCAGATTCCCTGTATTTTGTTTATAAATGTTGACTGTAGTTATCATGAATGTTCCTGTACCAGATTCCTTGTATTTATTATGACTGTTCCTGTGCTAGATTCTATGTATTTATTATGAATGTTCTTTTGTCAGATTCCCTGTATTTATTATAAATAGAGCTCGGATTTTGCTTATTTTGCATAGCTTTTTTTAAGGCCCTGATGATAATAGAAATCCGTTTTGTGTTTTTTAGCAATTTGCAACCAAAAAAACTCACATTTATTTTGGATCTTTTTGCATATTTGGGACTATTTTGCTTTATTGGTTTTTTTTGCATGTTTTGTGCATATTTGGAGGATATTTCTACATTTTTAAACATTTTTACAAAAAAAATTCAATTTTTTTCAAAGAACTTTGTTGCTTTGTTTCTGAAGATTTTCAGAAGCTAAGCGCATTTGGTTTGGTTGGCCTGACCTTTACCAAGCAAACCAAAACCCTCCTCGACAACACCTGTTATCGTCACCGCACATTAATTCCACTATTCCAAATTTTTTTAATTCAACTTTTTTTTAGATGTTAAAGACTTAATTTCAAAGGTATACATTTTTTAATTATGTAATATATCTATATTTGTTATTTTGTATATTTGTTGTTTCGTGTAGTTTTTACTTATTTTTATATGCGCTTTAAAAATTGTGAATTAATTGAATGAAATTGTGGCTCATTTTCACTTTATCCTCCTCACTACCCTTTTTTTAATAATTAATTTTTTTGTTGCAATTTCGCTATTTTGTATACTTTGGGGTTTTGGTGCATATTTTGGGATTTTGTAATACATATTTCAGGTCACATTTTTGCATATCGATCAAAGCTCTAATTATGAATATTCCTATGCAGGATTACATGTGTCTATTATGAATGTTCTTGTGTCGGATTATCTGTCTTAACTATGAATGTCTATGAGTTAGAAAGATAATTATGTGCACAGCTTGTGAGTCAATCTCGTCTGGTGGATTTCTCTATCTGTTAATATCATATATTGAATAAATAGGATATTGAATAACTTTTTCTTATCTTACCTCCTTTCCTATGTCTAGTATCAAGCTGAACGCCCAGACATGTAGGATGATTTCAGGCCAGTTAACGATTTCTCGAAAGTCAAAAAGTATCACATAGGAGAATAGAAAGAGGTAACACAGGTAGGAATACTTGAAAAAAGAAAGAATAGTCAAGTATTTTAACACTATAGAATATAACAAGTATGCGTCTTAATTTCTGTGGTCTTACTTACAAAAAGCACCATCATTTTGATAGCAGGGCAAGAGTAGAAATAATAAATTTTTTCAAATACATTTGGCTCCCTTTCAGCATCAGGGTCATTCCTGTATCGCAAGTAGCCAATCCCGATGAGCAAAGGATTAAAAATAGTTAAGCTAAGCTGAAAGTACATAACATATTTGAGTCTGAAGTTAAATAATCTTAACATGTAATAAATAAATTATATATATTTTTTGAAATTGCATCAAATCCAGATCTGTGTGAATCCTTACGACACTGAATGTGAATGTAATCTTAGACAGAGATAATAAAAGAAATAATCGAAATATTTTATACCCCAAGTACATGCAAGTCAATATAATAGCTGTACATATTACAGTCTTAATGCATGAGTTTACACGGCACCCCAATTTAAATCCCCTGTATAAATTTTTTAAATATACACAGCTCTTTATAACACACATAAATTTCTTTCTTGAGGAAAGAAATTTTTCAAACATCTGCCTTGATTAACAATAAATTTTATATCCACACTGTGCAATCTTCTAATTATTTATATATTGACATGTTTTTTGTTCTAAGGATTTAGTTTTAAAATGTCTGTTTATTAATCCGCGATACTAATCATATTTCTTACGTTGGGTATCGATCTTATTAACAATTTAATAAATTTTAAGATTTCAATATATAGTCCATTTACATTGTTACCTCTGAGAATAAGGTCACCCTTTTTTCCAATGCCTTTTTGCTGTGGGAATTGGAATATTAAAAACTACTTTTTCTCTTTAATATTGGACGCAAATATTTATTTCAATACTACTAAATGCTAAAAATATGTGTTTGAATGAGAATAATTTTCATATTTTGTTTGTGTGAATTAAATAAAAGATTAATTTAAATTTTTGTTTTAAAACATAAAAATCTGAAATATTGAAATAAAATATTTAATATTTAAATAAAAATTTTATTACCCCGATCATTTAAAAATTTTATAGCAGTAGAAGGAAGGACAGCACTCTTCTGCTGTAGCGTAAACTTAAAATGTTATTAAATGAATAAGTAAACGACTATAACTACACTCTACAACAAAAAAATCGACGCACCAAGAAGGAATCATACGATTGCTTTGAAATTTCGTATGCAAAAATGTTTTGACCAAATATGCAAATGATTAAAATTTGGTGTCTAATGAATGAATAGTGCGATCTCCAGCGCATCCGAACTGCGCATCAAGCAGATGTATATAAGGAGTTGTTCTTGAACTGTTGTTAAAATTTTCTGCTGCATAGCGATTTAGGATACCTTTCAACGACTGAAAAAATGCCTCGCCGCAGGATTCGAGCTCATTACGAGCAACTTTCAGAGTTTGAAAGAGGTTCTATCATTGGATTGAAAGAGACAGGTTGGGCAAATAGGAGAATCGCTCGTCATGTGAGTCGAAGCGATGCGGCGATTAGAAGATGCTGGCAAGAGTGGGTGAACAATGGCAGATTTCAGCGTCATGATGATAGCGGTTGACGTAGGGCCACAACAGATCGCAAGGACAGAGTGATTGCAGATCAGCTGTCACAGCGCCTGATTCATCGCTATGAATCATCAGTCGTGCGACCCACACACGAGTGTCCACCATGACCATTCACAGACGGCTGAGAGAGCGAAATCTACGCTCGTGCCGACCGTTACGCCACCTGCCACTCACGCCTGTACAAGGTCGAGCCAGATTACAGTGGTGCTTGGCTCGATCAGGCTGGAAAGATGCTGACTGGGGACGTATAGTCTTTAGCGACGAATCCCGCTTCCAACTGTGTCCTGACGATCATCGAAGACTTGTCTGGAGACGCCCAGGGCAGCATGCCGATCCTACTTTCACTATTGCACGCCACACGGACCCTCAACAAGGAATTATGGTCTGGGGTGCCATTTCCCTTGATAGCCGGACCCCTTTGATCTTCATTAGAGGTACACTTACTGCACAGCGGTACGTTGACGACATTTTGAGACCTGTTTTGCTACCGTTCCTTTCGCAGTACCCTGGGCTTATTTTTCAGCAGGACAATGCCAGACCACATACGGCACGTGTTTCTATGAACTGTCTTCAAGCTTGTCAAACACTTCCTTGGCCAGCCAGATCACCAGATCTCTCTCCCATCGAGCATGTCTGGGATATGATGGGAAGGCGACTGCATTCGATAGGGAATGTTGATGACGTAGTCCGACAATTGGAGCAAATTTGGTAAGAAATACCGCAGGAGACCATCCAGGAGCTTTATCGGTCTATGCCACGCCGTGTGGCAGCTTGCATCCAGGCTAGAGGCGGGTCAACACCTTATTAAGCTCGTTACTGTAACTCTGAAATAAATCATTCAATTGTTCTGAAATTTTAATCATTTTCTATTCTGTACATAATTTTCCTATCCACCAATTTTTGTCTCCATCGGACAACTCCTTCATGGTGCGTCGATTTTTTTTGTTATAGAGTGTATTTATGAAATTAAATTTTCAAAGTTTGGGTAGTTTTGGTACTTAGTCCCCTTAGAACGGCTCTCGTCGAAATTAGGACACGAAGATTTTCATCATGCTACGTATAATTCTTCCATCCAGAACAATTTTACTTAGCAGTGTATTTCTAATTAGTGAATAAAACTTACTTTTAGAACAGTGTTACTCTCCAATCTTCCAAACCATAGCTGCTCTGTCACTTTGATACAAGTTTCGGTTGACATAAATGCCTAAGTATAAGATTAATTCACAACATTAAATAAGAATTAGAAAATAAATTAAAAGAAATAATCGCACACTTAATAGTATAACCATACAATTGCATCTAGAAAAGTAGCCAGCAATGTACCATGAAGCAAGTTACATTGTACATAGGACTCTTTGCTCCTATTCTTTAACAAATTGAACTATTATTTACTACACCTAGTCTAGATGCTTTATTTTTTGCCATGTTAGTTGAAAAGTCAGACTTTAAACATATAACTAGTAAAGCTGTTTTGAACTTTATCGAATCTTTTTTTTGTCAAGAGCCAGAAAACATAGTATCTCTTGACCATACCGTTCCAGAAAACATAGTATCTCTTGACCATAAATATCTAAGAAGTATGAAGTTGAAATACTCAAATTACAACTAGGACATGATAAACCGATCTTGGGAAACTCTTGGGACTGTTTTGAACTTTGTGGGGGGGAAATGCTTTCTTTTAAGACCCAAAAAACGTACCTCTTGACCACTAATAACAAGAAACATTAATCAGAAATGCACAAATTACAAACATAACATGTTAAGCATATCAGAAAAATTTAAAAATCTCAGTCAATCTTTCCGTTTTCAGTAACGAATCCACAGGGTGTTTCAGAATTTCTAATACAAACTTAAGTGGAGATAGTAGTGACAAATTAAACCGTATCCAGTGGCACGTCTTTTACCGATAGCTTATAAGTGCATATCAGCCCCCATAAAGGAATATAAAAGTACAGTGAGCAATGGTAACCTTTTTGTGTGTCCAGGATCGTGTGACCAAAACTAGTTGTCACGTGGACCTTAGACTATTTCGTATGCTGAGTGGAACCTAACATTCATAATCTGATTTGTCCATGGGACGGGAAAAGACACCGATTCATTCATTCATCATCTGATTGGTTCATTGATTGATCATTTGACAGTAGTAGACTTTGGCGATTTCACCACTATTGACGCCACTTTATAGAAATGTATATTCACACACCAACCCTATCATAAGATATTATATCGCCAAACGAGGAGATAAGATACACCAAACCTGCCAAACAAATCAATTTTTCAAAAAACAGTCACCCGACACGTAAAATTTTTAAAGCTCCTCTCAGTTGCAATGCTCAGTCTACTTATATTTCATGATTCGTGAAATTATACAAGTTATCCTTCGAAGAGTAACTATGACATTTAAAGCGACGATGACAAACTAGCTACTACCAAGGAAGACCCTCTAGCAAATATAGATTTAGCTTGCGTGAATACGGTTTTACCCTTATTTCAATACGGTCTTAACTTCCCTTAAAGATTTTCTAGAAATTTTTGAAACACCCTGCAAAGCTTCATTTTTAATGCCCGATCAGTGTCTTCTTCGGCCTTCGACACTACAAGGGGTACTCACCAACATCCATAAGCATAACACACACCATAAAACTACATAAAGTTGAGAATTAAAGATAATTATTAAAATGCATCCACATTAAATAATACAATTTTTTATTATCACAAAAATTGAGACTTACCCTGTCATATGCCAATATTGCAATGTCTAATAACGTCATGTTTCCCCAATACGGGTCTCTGTAATTTAAAATTTCAGAGGTTTTCTTCCAATCCATTTTTTCACATTCTTTTAAAACGCCCACGGCGATTTTTTCAAATTCCTACCCGAATAAAAAATATTCTTTACTTTTCAGTTTTTAAATTTTAAGTGTGTGTGGTTATGATATCAATAAAAATTATTTATATAAACTAACGGTATTTCCATAAATATGTTTCATTTTCGATAGTTATTACCTTCTTCTTATCAATATAAATAGATTTTTCCTCATTTTCATAGGACATATTTAGTCTCCAATACAACGCAGTTGCAACAACAGACATTTGCAATGGTTTCTGCGTTTCGTTCCAGAAAAACAATGCCATTTCTGTCCTAGGTAAAAGAAAAGATTTAGGCGTAGTTAGTATAAAAATTTAAAGGATATTTCTCTCTTCAATTTATCATAACAAAATATTTTTTTCTAATAAACTAAATTTTTTTAGCACAAGAAAAATTTGATGAAAACGCTTAAATCATATAAGAAATAAATAGTAGGGGAGACCGGGGCTAGTTGGCATAGTTTTAGGTTATTTATTTAATTTTTTTTTCAGCAATACATTCAGCTAATATAACCAATGCTGCTGATAGTCGAACTCCCTGGCTATAAAATAATAGAGAAAACATCACTAAAAATAATATAGGTTACTCGTTAAATAATGTTTACGAAGGTGTTCAAGCTATGCCAAGTTACTCTTGATATGGAGCAGGTTGTTATAACGCCTGGGTTAAGTTGGTGTAGAATTTCATTGTTATAGGATCTAAAAAATAATGCGAGTATATCACTTTAAAACTTATATTTTTATACAAAATAAGGAAAAATAAAACAACGAGAACAAGGAAATCTAAACGCTTCATTTCCACCAAAAATGTACTGCAATCGTCAATTTGGATTGGTGGCTTTAATTCACTTAAATATTTTTTGCGGCGGTTGTACCAGCTTGTGTCCGCGACTTCTGGCCATTTCCAAAGTTTGTGTGTTTTTAACATTGTGGAAATATAGAATTCATCACTGTCGATGTCCACTTTCTTTCCTATGCCAACATGCCCCACCAGGACTTTTGAGACAAGATGGCTATCCCACTCTTCCACATACGTTTTGCAAGCAATTTCAATACATAAATACAATCGTTATTGCTCACTCTATACAACACAACCATTGAAAACGTCTCAACATATTATAGGACTGCATAAAACACCAAAACCTTCAATTTAAAAAAAATTACTTGGCACAAAAAACACAAATATGTTTTTATTTTTTTTCCTTTTTCTGAAAGCTTCTATCACACTGAAACTAGAATAGATGATGCAACATACACGTATAGTTAAATAGTGGTGATACCGCCGCTCTGAAATAACTTATAAAAAATAAAAGGCGATGACCACTTTACATATGACAACAAGCACTGATCTCTCATAATATTCTTGATCAAAAATCTTCAATATGCATCAAAATCGAATTTTGAATGCATCTCTATGAAAAGTTGAAACTCGAATCTTTGACAGTAAACACTGTCCCTACTGTCCTGATGTACTTAGTTTTTCAGACACAGCTTTTAGTTAGCCTTTTTCGTGTAATCATAGTTGAATATATTCAATAGAAAAAAAAATGCTTAACAGTTAGTTTTGAAATGGTAATTCTAGCTTAAAGATTTTCTATGTTATGTATGTACAGCTGTTAGTTAGAGTTTCATGTAATCATAATTGCATGTATTTAGTAGAAAAATCGTGTAAAATTCAAATTTTGATTCAATAAATTCAGTTTAAAAATTGTACGATGTTATGCATTTAAAAATTGTTAGTAGTTTGTCAAATATAGAAATGGTTCTGTTACACAGATAATACTCCACAAATTCAATAAAAAAATATTTAAATCTTTACAGTAAAACCAGCGTCATTATTACAATAAACACTTAGCTATATATTGGGTTGGCAAATAACTTCGTTCGGTTTTTCTGTGGAGCAGAATATCTTCTATCCGCAATCTCTATTGCACAGCGCATATGAACAACTAACTAGCTCACGTGACAGGTGACGACAATAGCATGTAATTTGCATAAGCATACCAGGTAACTTAGATTATTGTGCGAGCTGCGTGCTTGTAAACATGAAAGAAAAAATCGTCCATTTTTGCCACATTTTACTATTTTATTTCAAAAAAGGTAAAAAATCTGCAGAAGTGCATAAAAAGATTTGCAATGTGTATGGGGACGATGCCTTAACAGAATGTCTGTGTTAAAAGTGGTTCACGAAGTTCCGTTCCGGGGATTTTGACCCATCCGTAATAAAAGCTACCGTGGGTAAAAATTGATCCCAAACTGTACGGTAGATTGCTACGGAACTTAATATATCCCAAACAAATGTGGAAGACCATTTGCAACGGTTGGGATATGTTTCTTGCCTCAATGTTTGCTTGCCACGCGAGTTGACCAAACACAACTTTACTGCTCGCATTTCCATCTGCGACACGCTCCTTAAACGTCAGGGAAACCATCCATTTTTGAAGCAGTTGATTACGGATGATGAAAAGAGGATTATCTTTGACAAAGTAGTTCGTAAAAGATCATGGGGAAAGAGTAATGAGCCATCACAACCAACCTCGAAGACGAGGTTGCACCATAGGAAAATTATGCTTTCAGTGTGGTGGGATTATAAGGGTATCATTTATTATGAGCTCTTGCCATAAGGCAAGACAATCAACTAAGCCTTATACTGCTCCCAGTTAAAAAAATTGGATCACGCCATACGTTCAAAGCATCTAGAATTGGCATATCGTAAAGGAGTCATCTTTCACCATGATAATGCCATACCCCATACTTCATTAACGACGCGGTAGGAGTTGTAAAGACTTGGCTGGGACGTTTTGCTTCACTCTGCCTATTCTCCGAACCTTGCGCCCTCGGATTATCACCTATTCCGATCGCTACAGAATTCTTTGAACGGTATAAAGTTGGCTAACGACAGGGCTGTAAAAAAGCATATGAATCAGTTTTTCGCCACTTAAACCTTATGCGTTTTATGAACGTTGCATTATGAAGTTGGTTGGTATAGAGATGGCAAGAAGTCATAGAAAAGAATGGACATTACATAATTGATAAGTAAATATTTTCTGTATTGGAGAAATTGTATTTTATGTAACTCAAAAATACCGAACGGACTTATTTGCCAACCCAATATATTAAACTAAAATAAATTACAACTTATAAACAGAAATAAACCACATACAGGATGTTTCCAAGTTTCTTGTACTAATTCTACGGGGAGGTAGGGAACACAAAATTCACACACAACAGTATTTACATAAGGATGTGTGTCGGATGCACCTTGGTGTGCTAGAGGTATACTAATGGAAGAGATATCTCGTAATTGGAAGAAAACTGGCCCTATATTGATCTCATCTTCATCAAAAATCGGTAATATTTTGTTGAAGATATAACTCGTCATCAGCAAAATTGTCCAGATTTAGATGAACGAGATATTTTGTCCTTAGCAAAATTGTCCAGATTTTGATAAACGAGATATTTTGTCCTTAGCAAAATTGGTAAGATCTTGACAAACGTCTCGTCGAAACTATTTGGAGGGCTAAACAGTTTGATAGTAGATGATAAAAGTTGCTACCACCACCAGTAAAACACGCCTGGCAGCGTCGACGCTTGGAATGATGCACAAACTGGCCACCTGGTACCTGCCGAACACCGTGCTCTATTGATTCCAGGTAGGACTTGATGGCATTCATCCCTATGTGAAAGTGGCTTAATTTTGTATTCGTACCTCCCGATAAAGTTAGAGAAAGGAAATTCACATTTATACACTAACTATAATCATTCGAAAGGCATCACCTTAAAACAATTATGGCCCATATAAACAGTTCTCGAAACGGTTGCTCAAAGTGTTCTCCGGATATTCCTGTTGGTTCAATCCCTCGTTTGCATGTTATATCCCGCTGGTATACATCATGTCTGTGTTTTCTCATGAGAAATCCAAGGAAATTTGAAATGTCTCGAAGATTGAAGTATTTGTCTTTATGAGTCAAATCTTTCAAAACTACCTGAGCAGCTTCATTTTCGACTATCTAGAAATGAATTATTTAATGTTTTTATACGATCCTATGTTATTATCACTAAGTCATTTACATACAATTTGGTGTGCTATATTGCTACGAACTACATAGCACAATACACAGCACATACATTGCATAATCAAATCAAGGAGACATTGTAATAAAATAATAAATCAGATACATTTATGTTTTTATCTTACAGTCTAATAAATTTAGCACTTCTCAAGTTGAAAATTTACAATAAATTATCCTCTTTGCTACCTAGGTCCACATACGTGGACCTCGACTCTTTCGCCTTAAAAATGATCTTTCTGATAAAATTGATAGTTAAGAACTCGGGTACACGTGCGTGGACGTCTAAGCTTCCGATTGACACCAATCGATGGCAGTATAAATCGGTAGTTCCTGTGGAATGTTTATTATTCAAAAGTATCCTTTGCCTCATGAAAAATAACTGTTTCATAAAATACCACACAAAATAAAAATTGCATAAAAAAAACTTTTGTGTCTTATTTCCTACACATATTGTGTTATTTTAAAATGATAATGATATAGTATGTACAAAATTAATGTTTTGTAGCAATACAACGTACCTATATATGTAAAAAAACATTTACCAAAATACAATATTACGTGAAAAAATATTTAAAAAAATATATTTTGTGGTTCTAACCTTCTAATATTGTTATTGTACTTATAAAGTGATAGTAAAACAGTACTATACAAAGATATGAGTTCTTATCATTTGAAAATTATTACGCTTTCAGCATAATTGAGACCCGAGGTACACATATGTGTACCTAAAATGTTTAGCCCCCCCCCCCCATGATGCCACTATCTAAAAGAGGAATTTACATGAGAACTTTGAAGTATTTCATAACATTTATCAAAAAAAATGATTTTTAAATAATTTTTACATGGTTGGTAGTGAAGAGGTTAAGTTAATGTTATCAATCGAAATTTTATCACTTTATGATTTAGATGGATTTATTTTTTTTGCCAGAGAGGCTTTAAAAATAAACTTCGCTCTTATGAAACATAAAATCATATATACTGAGTCTACATCCAATGTAATTTTAGTTTACCAACTTTTGTATTAATTAGATTCAAGTTTTACCAGTTTTCTTTCTGTTAACTATATAATAAGATACCTTTAAAGGTTTTTTTTTTTTAATTTCTAAATTGAGAGAGAGAAAGAGATAGAGATTTGAAAAGAGCATTCAGATGCTATATTTTATGAATATAACTATCGACCTTTTAATGAACCGAGTAAGAAAAAATACTTTTTCATTTTATGGGTCGAACATCGGGAAAATACCACAATAGTTTTATTAAATATCAAATCGATGGTTGTTTGGATTCTTTTTGTTTAACTACATTACTTGTATATTTTATAAAATCAGAAATATGTGTTTAATGAGATCTTGCAAAAATACTCAAATTTAGCTCAAGTCTTTAAATGATTTTTTTTAATTTGTTGACGATTCGGGAAACAGATTAATCAATAGTTATCAGTTCGACTGACAAAATTGTTGGAAATAAGTATATCTTTGATCACAGTTTAACGTTTAGTCTTTGATTATCTTTGTTAGCATTTTACTTTATCTTTGAACACAGTTCAAGTAGTAAAAGACTGAATATATATAAAATGCTATGCACTTATCTAATAAAATATTGGTCATAATTCTGCTCTAATACCTGAATAAAAATGTTCACATAGCTTAAGCCAGTGACAGATTTCCCATGGGTATCCTAAATCCCGAAAAAAACCATGTAAACATTTCCAAACTTATTACCCAGGGCTTGCATTGCATTACATAACTCTCTTGATAAATGAAAGATCCATTGTCAATTAACCCTCATACATGATATCCCTTTGCTATCGCTTAATGTCAATATATCCTATAGACCACACAAACCATGTCGTCTAACCCAAGTATATATGCTATGCTTTCAACCATCGGCTTAATGTCAAAATCATATTCGACAGAGAAAACAAGTTGCTTTTGTCATCTACCCCAGAAAGATACAATGCTTTGTACCATAGGCTTAATACCGAAATTACATCGACAGACCAAGCAATATAGTTCAGCTTTCCGTATGAACATTGTCTGTCAAGCATGCACAAGGTACGCGAATAGTATTTGCTGTACATAGGCTAATGGATGGACCATATTAGTCATTGTACTTATTTTTCGAAGTAGTGTCGGGTCAAATGGATGATTGTGCTCAGGTAGTAAGAGTTCCATTCCATTTTTTCTCCTCAGACTGAAATTTACTGTATTTTTTTTTCATGTAGCATTAGTCGATTCTAACGAAAGTTTAACATGATTCAGCGAAGGTTCGTCAATTAATGAAAGTCAAATCGATCTTCCCGTCATCTACAATCCGTCCACAGTCAACCTCATTGATATTTCTGATATTCTGTACCAAGTGCGGGGCTGACCAGGCTTCGCCAGCTCATATTTTAAAATGTATTGACTTTACAATGGACAAGGATTTTTCGGAACCTCTACTTTTCTTATATTTTTTTTTTGTAGGGGGGGGGGGTTATGGACTTGTGAACTTGGTCTAATTTAAAGAGACCATGTCGGGCATTAATAACAACAACAACATTTACGATCACATTCCCACAATTATTTTCCGGTACATAGACACAAACTTTACATACATCCTCGATCAGTTGCAGTCTGTCCCGCTAAGGTACTGTAAAGGTAATGTAAGAAAAAGAACATACATAAGAAACGTAAGATAAAGAACCTACATAAGCAGCGTAATATAAAGAACTTACACTTTCATTGTAAAGAGTCCGTAAGAGACCGACAGTTAAGTAATCTCTCATGACAATACCCCGCTTCAACAGCAATTTCACAAAAGCAGGTTTGTTGGTGATAAGGGCTGAAGTCATCGCTTCTTCGATTATATCCAAGGGCCATGATCCACAATCGGGGAAAAGCTTCTTGGCTACATCAGGACGATTCCAACTTACTGCTAGTAAAAGCTGATCTCGAAGAGAAGCATCCCTCTTATCTATGCAAAATACAGACTGATTAAAAAACAGAACAGTTGATTCAGAATCTTAAGTTATTTTTTATTGGAAATCTCACTTCGTCCACTTTCATAATTTCTTTGTTCTACATTCATTATAGTTATTCTTATTTCGCAAGAAATAAAGAATGTATATGTTACCGCTAAAGTGCAGCAATCAGTTATTCTGCAGATTATCTAGATTATCTGCAAATTACCTAGATAATCTGCACATTACCTACTAGGTACTCGTTAAAATGAAAATAAGATCTTTGCTGGAATAACAGCAACGTTTCTGTACGCTTAAATTAACATAATGTTATTAATTTAATTTTCAATATGTAAAGAATCAAGAGGGGGAACCAAATTCAAAGTGGAGGGAGAGAGGGAAGATGTAGGGAGAGGAAATTAGAGAAACAAACTTTTGAACTTTAACGATACGGAAGTCGTTAATGTGTACATTACCTAGATTAAATACGGAAAACTCCCTTGATTCCGCACGTTAACGGAGCAAATCAGTTAATCTACAGATTAGCTATGTAATGTGCACATTAACGGCTTTCGAGCTTCAGCGGTAACATAAACACCAAATATCACTGAACTACAAGCATACTATTTGTCATAGAGGTAGTACCTGCGTATTGTGATGTGTGCTGTTAATAACAATATCAATTTGAGGCAACCCATACATTGGTCCAACATCAGTCCTGCGACACTGATTTGGCTGAAATACGCATGCGTACAGACATGTTTCCTGTACCGAAACCGAGTACGCATGCGCGTATCGAATCTTTACTTCGCATGCTGCTCAGTATGTGATCAGGTTGGCAGTTAACCATTTAATTCAGATAAGAAACAATTTATTGCAATATGGTACGTAGTAGCATAGCTAATTCGTTACACGACGGCATATTAGCATTCAAAGCAATAAACTTCATTTACCTATTTAGAGCATAGTTCAGCTGCCACAGTTCAGTGTCTTAACAGTGATCTTATACGAAGTGCATGGATCAAAGTGACACGTACAGACTAATCTGAATGTTTTCAACTCTCGCTCCACCATCTCTGATTTGTCTGCGAGTGCTGCTTTGAACCCTGTGCTTCCTATTTGACCACGGCTTTAGTTCGTTAAATACCACGAAGGGTCGAAAGTCAATTGTGGAAAAGCTTTTAAGAGACTGGTACTCGCCAGTTTGGAGTCTGGCATTTGAGCTGAGGTGTTGTTTGTCATCTGGCTCGCTGGGGTGTGCCAAGTTCGATGCTATGAGGTTTCAGATGGTAGCTGCTAACACTTTTAGGGTTACTTGAGGAGCACACTCATCACATGTTTCACATGCTCTCACAGAATAAAGCTATATTCCCTTTAGCACGAGAAAATGCAATTATCTCTTCCCATCTTCACTCCTATTGAACGCAGCTTCCTAATAAATGCTCAATGCCAGCAAGTCGAATCATACCACAATTAATTATTCCGGCTTTTCGATCCATCCTATATTTTAATAGACACACTGAGGTCAAGTGTGACATTTATTATCAGCAATAGTATACTTCCCGAAGAGTATAATATGCTTCAACCTTATTAACACACACGTACCTGAAATATTAGAGTTAGGCTTTAGAAACAAACTACTATTTCATGGTCAATCAAGACTATCAATAATTTACTTACGTTTTATCACAGATGAAAGAATGTGCAAATCTAAGCTCTCGTTACCGTTTATTTCAAAAATGTGAATCTGAAAAAGAAGCTTTTTAAGAATTTTTTAAGAAACAAAATGTGGGGTCAATTGTTTTTAGAAAGAAAATATTTTTTAATTAATAGGAAGCGAAATATGGTACTGTATTGATGCTTGTGTGTGTGTGCGGTGCTTGTAAACAAAGGAAATATATGCTGCTTTTTACTCAATAAGAAAATTATTACAACAGTTTTTAAAACCAGCCGTTATTAAGAAACAGAATAATGTAATATTCATTAATACAAATATTATTTTATTATTAAGGTACATTTATTCAATATAACACAGGCCTCGAAATAGCATTTTTAATATAGGTGCACTTTGTGCACCTAAGTTTTTAAATTAGGTGCACAGGTTATATTTCAGGAGCACATTAAAAAAACAATATAAGAGCATTAAAGTAACTTAAACTACTTTATTAGTTGGGTATTTTTAGATAGGTTTTAGTAGTAGGTAGTAAATAAAAATATTTAAACATCTAAATTCTCCCTTTTCCGTCGCACGGCTGCCACGACAGTCACTTCAACAGAGCCATCTGGAAAATGTTTCGATCAACGGAAAGTTCTGGTGGCAGTGGTACAAAGTAAACCTTCCTCCTGTATAAACCCGTTATGGTCCAGCGATTTTTTTTTTCTCATAGTGTGTATTTAGGGATTTTAATTACGTTCCTTCAGAGCGACAGAGGTCGATACAAATATTTTGTTCAAACATCAAAATAACATAAAACACGTCCCTCATTTTTTTTTATCGTTAGGTGCATAACGGGAAAAAATAGGTGCATAATTGTATTTTCATGTGCACAGTGCACCTGTGTACCCGGGTATTTCGAGCCCTGATATAACATATATAATATTATATATACAGGGTGATTCTATGGTCATGGGACAAAACTTGGACGGGTGGTATAGCCTTACTAAAACGTACATATTTCGTTTAGGAATATACGGTCGGAAGTGACACCGTAGAGGGACGAAGACAAAAAATGAGACATGAACAGAAAAAACAGTGTTTATTTACAACTTCCTTGCAAAGTGCTTCTTTGCAGCAATGTTTACAATAAATGCTCAAAATTGCGACCACCAA